>PVJI01026177.1:0-19350 GCA_004026765.1 Micronycteris hirsuta
GCAGGGTTGTGGCGGCTCTGGGACTTGGGACAGGCAAGTTTTGATGAGAGGAAGACAGAGGAGGGGGGAGCAGACTCGGCAAGGGCTGAGCTGAAGACAGGGGTGCAGGGTGCTAGGGTGGAGGTACTGGCCAGAGAGGAGCTAGCGTGAGGGTTCTGGGCTCTGGAGGGGAAGAAGGGGATGGGGAGCAGCAGATGCCTGCTGAACAGGCTGGAAAGTTGCAAATAACAAGAATGAAAGGGGAGTGGGAGAAGATGAAGGGAGAGAAAGGGGAGGGAGGGAAAAAGCAGAGGAGGGAGGAAGGGGTGGAAGGTGGGTGGGACTGAAGCTCAGAGAAGTGGGTGTGATGCTCATGGACCCCGGAGCAGCCTGTGCCAGCCCAGTGCCGTCGGCCTGGTCCTCAGCCTCCCCCGCCTGCCCACAGCCTTTCAATGCCTCTTCTGTGCTGCAGGTACGAGCCCCAGCCCCTCCTCTGCTGCCACGGGAGAGCTGAAGCCACGCACCATCTGGTACCCCACGTGGTGGGGTGCAGGGCGGGCGAGGAGGCAGCCTCTCTCACTGGCACCAGAAGCTGCAAACAACTGACTTATCACTGCCCCTTTGTGAGGAAACAATGGGGCCCCACGCCCCACCACCAGAGGGAGGAAGTCTCAGGACAATGACCTCCCTGCCCCCCCCCCCCACGCGTCCTAGTCTGCGTGGAAATGTGGGGATGGAAGGAAGCCTAGTGTTGTGAAGTCTCGCTGGCTCAGTGACCCAGGCAGGCCCAGGTTCTCACCTGCCTGCTGGACACCTCCTTAGCCCACATCTGTCCAGTGTCCCAGCCCTGCCAATTATAACTCCTCAGCCGACACCTGGGCTCCATGTCCCACCGTGGTCCTGGTGACACCTGGTTTGTCTCCTAACTGGACTCCTCCACGACCTCCCGGCCATGTGTTTGCGGTCCCGCCCGCTTTCCCTCTGTTCCACCTTGCTCTGCCGCGGGCTCCTCTCCGCCAGCAGCCAGCACTGTCTTAAAATGCACCTTGTAGCAGCCAGCTCGGGCTGCTGTGACAAGTGCCACAGGCCAGTTGGGGGAGGTGGGCTTAACAGATATTTATTTTCTCACAGTCCTGGAGGCCGAAGGCCAAGGCCAAGGCGTCAGCAGGTTTGGTGTCTTCTGGGGCCTCTCTCCCTGGCTTGCACGTGGTTGCCTTCTCGCTGTGTCTTCCGTGTCGGTGTGTCCCTGGTATCCTTCCTTCCTTCCTCTTCTCATAGGGACACCAGTCCCATTGGGTTAGGGGCCCACCCTTATGAGCTCCTCGAACCATAGCCGCCTTTTTAAAGGCCCTCAGTCTCAAATACAGCCGCTTGGAGGCTTAGGGCTTCTACACACGCATTTTGGGGAGACAGAATGCAGTCAGAGCAACATCTCTCTGCACCACCAGCAGCTCCCATCACCTCCCTCAGGCTTCAGACCATGGCCTAAGGAGCCCCGTGCACCCCTCTTTTCTGGCTGGCACCCTGGAGGGGGTAGAAGAGAAGAAGAGAGTCCCTGCCGTGCCAGAAACCCGTAAGAAAAAGCGCAGGCATTTCACAGAGCTTAAGATCAAGCACCTGAGAAAGAAGGTTGCACAAAAGATGCTCCCAAAGGCCAGGAGGAAGCTTATCCCTGAAAAAGCTGAGCACTGTCCCAAGGAACGTAGGCAGATGTGCAGAACTGAGGTTCGAAGGCTAGGATGACAAGAAAAGCTAGGGACTTCTATGTACCTGCAGAATCCATATTGGCATTTGTCATCAGGAGAAGAGGTATCAATGGTGCGACAGCTACTATGGAGGCAACACAACAGGGTCCAGTGTGTAGAAGGACTGGGTATGGGGGGAGGGGCTGCCCAGAGGGTGCATTCAGGAAAGGCTGTCGGAGAGCAGGGTGTCCCAGCAGAGACCTGAAGGGTAAAAACGCAGGCCATAGAAAGAACATGGGGAGAAGAGATCTGGGCAAAGCTTACAGCAAGTGCAAAGGCCCTGTGGCGGGCCCCGGGGGGGGGGTGCGGGGTGTGGCCTCCAGGTAGGACAGAGATGGGGAAGGGTGGACAGGGTCAGCTGGGCCAGCCCTGCAGACCTCTACAAGCTGGGGAGGGAGCTGGGGATTCACCCCCCCAACCCCAGTGTGAAGGGGGTGGTGGGGCTGGGACAGTAGAAGAACAGTGACGTCCCCAGTCTCATTTACAGTTGAAAGGCTCACTCCCTGCTGCCACCGTGGGGAGATGGAAACAGGGGCAAGTGAAGAAGCCATTGTGCTCACCCAGCCAAGAAACAATGGAGCCTTGGACCAGCATGGGAGCTGGAGAGGGGATGAAAAGTGGCTGAGTTTGGAATATATTTTGAAAACAGAGATGACAGGACTTTTGATGGGCCGTAGGGGGTGGGCAGGGGGAGGAGGGCCAAAAAAGCGGAACTGAAGCAACTCCTTGGCTTGAGGCCTTAGCAACTGGGTGGATGGCGGTGCCAAGATGAAGGAGCCAGGGAAGGGAGCAAGCGAGGGCACAGTGGGGCCCTGGGGCTCAGCTCCTGACTGCACCCAGGATATCAGCCGGAACCCTGTCCCCTGGCTTCAAATGCCCCACAGCCTGGGCCCACCCTCCGTGTTCCGTCTGGTCCTGCTCTGCCCCTCGAGGCAAACCCTCCGCACCAGCCAGATCTGTCTGCCTGCTGCATGCCTTGCAAGTGCTGTGTCCCACTTCATCCTCATCCCGTCTACCCCAGCCCTCCAACTGCCACACCAGAGCCCAGATAAAAGCCCACCTCTTCCATGCAGGCTTCCTGGCAAGTCCTCAGCCCTGTGCTATCTAGGTCCCATTGTCTGGTACTCAGCACGTCCTGCCTGCTTTCCTGATTGCTCTTCTTCCATTCTCCCTCCAGGCAGTGTCTCCTCCAGGGGCAGGGGTGTGGCTCTCCGGGCCCACGAGGCTCAGGAGCACACGGAAGGCGTGCGGGTCGGTCTTGATGCATCTCAGATGTTTCCACAATTAATCTGAGTATCCCTGGGTCTGCCAACAGCTGCAGCCATCAGCTTGGGAATCTGTGCTTGGGAATCCACCAACTTGAACCATTAGTTAAAAACTACTAAATGAGTTATTTATGAAATGTGACATTTTTAAAGTATCTGTGAAGTTCTGGAATTCTTTTAAGAACATTCCGGAGCCTTTTCAGAGGAAAATGCACCAATGAGGTCCCTCAGTCACACAGATGGGTGTGAAGCCACTGTGGAGCTCGGTTAGAATTTCTTAACTAGTTTTCAGGTCACATTGGCAAGGCAAAACAGGGGCGAGGGGTTCCTTTTAAAGCCTATGGGCTCCATGTGGTAAGGAACAAGATGGATGGTTCTCTGTGTCTCTGGAGCTGATGGGTTGGTTTCCTCTACCCAACCACCGCGTGCAGCCCTGGCTGTAGTTCTGCATGGCAGCGTTCACTCACAAGTGTGTCTTGGCTTCCCGTAGGCGCTGCGCCGTGCTCTGCTTTGTCAGCAGGCACCCTTCCCGCTCCTGCCAGACCAGAAATGTGCGGCTGGCTCTCAGCAGCCCACTACTGTTTTTGTGGTGAAACACAACCCTAGGAATTGGAATGCCTTCAAGAGAACCTGTAAGTTCAAAACTACATCTGATTATATAATGAAAACTCCCTTCCCTCCCAAGCATCTGCCAAACTCTGAGCCAGCTTTGCACGCACAGATTCGGCATGGAAATCAAGCAGCTTCCAAGGATTAAAGATGGGACGACGGAGGTCACAGAGGCCCCACAGTTGGGATCACCTGAGGGGTGCTCTCCCTTGGTGATCTGGTGATCTGAAATACCTGGTATTCGGGGTGGGGCAGCTGTGAAAACACGGGCTTTCTCCCCCCTTCAATTTACTCCGACCGCAGCCAGGTGGTGAGAGAACTCTCATGGACCCCTCCGTCCCTCCATCCAGGAGCTCATCGACCCCTGCTTCCGGGTGCCGTGTGGAGGTATAGTCAGCAACGGACCGGCATGTCAGGGACAGCCTGGACATAAGAAATGAGCTGGGGACAGGGCAGCGGTCATGTTTCCGACTTACCACCGTGGGGCTGGTGGGCTCCTCAAATTCTCTGCTTCTGTAAAGTGAAATCAGCACCAGCTTCCAAAGCAGACAGAATCGAATTCAAATCCCAGCTAAGGCACCGAGCCACTTTTCCACTTGGGCACGCTTACGGCATCTCTGACCCTCAGTTTCCTCACTGGTGAAAGAGGGATAATACTTTCAAGGGCTGGTCTGAGAAAGAAAGGAGAAGAGTAAGTGGCTCTGAAGTTCAGAGAACCACACCTGGCACATAGCAGTTGCTCAATAAACGGTAGCTGCTGATATTATGAAGCAAGACCCAGTCAGTAATTAGATGTTCAGTGGTGCAAGGCCACCCCCAAGGGGAGAAGGCAGGTCTCAATGAGACAGCCACAAACACGAGTGAGTTCAGCACTATTCCCACCCAGAGGTGTTGCGTCAGTCTTTTTGCGACTCCTGTCTGGCATCCTCCCACAGCCCGAGACTCGAAGCTGCACAATGGCCTGCCTGCCAGAGCTCCAGGCCGGAGCCGTGCCCGCCAAGCCGCGCAGATGCTGGCGGAAGAGAGGAGCATTGATGAATGTAAAGGAGACCAAGGAAGACTCTACAGGCCAGAGAGATTTTTGCAGACTATTGATTTTGGAAGCCCATTTGCAGAACTCATTTGAGGACTTGTCCAGGAAGCCTGTCCACAGCGCGGCGCCTGGAAAAATGAAACAGAACACTTGTTAACACTTCCTGCGGCTCTGCGGCCATCGGGCTGTGCCAGCCCCCACGCCATTGACCACGAGGTTCGCTCGTCCCACACCTTCGTCCCTCCAGGCCTCTGGGGCACCTAAGTGGGCAGCCAAATCCTCTCCTGTGTTACAGGAGCAGCGAGTGTACGGACGGACTGGGAGGCGGCTGAGGTCAGCTGCACACAACTCACACTGAATTCCATTCTTTTTATCTGCATTTTTCTCTCTCCATAAAAGTGTTTCTTAATATTAAGAAGGGGACAGGACAGTGGGTCTGTTAATCTTGCCAACATTTTAGTCCTCCAAAGTTCGTGTTAACCACAGATGCTGGGAGAATAGTGACCCACCTGGCCAGCTGTGCGGTCTGTGGTCACCAAAATCTAGATCTGAGTGCCTCCGATCTGTGTGGATGATGCAGCTTCAGATGAGAGGCAGTTAGAGTCATGAGGTCCATTCCAGCTTCTACCTGGAGACATAATGTCCATTATAATATCAACTTGCCATCTTTAAAGAGACATCTATTTTTCGGCTCTGGCTTGTGTGGCTCAGTGGATTGAGCGCTGGCCTGTGAACCATAGGGTCGTTGGTTTGATTCCCAGTCAAGGCACATGCCTGGGTTGCAGGCCAGGTCCCCAGTAGGGAGCATGTGAGAGGCAACCACATATCAATGTCTCTCTCCCTCTTTCTCTCTCCCTTCCCCTCTGTCTAAAAATAAATAAAATCTTTTTAAAAAAAGAGAGAGATCTGTTTTTTAAAAAAAAAATTAGTTCGCCTAACTGCTTGACCTGGAGCAATGGAACCTCTCCTTGTCCTCTGCTTGCCATCTGGAGAATGTGATCTGCTTCACGGGATCGCTGTAAGGTTTTTCATTGACACTCCAGGTGCATTGTTACGGAATCATTAGTGATGCTGTCAATCAGACACAACGCTTTCTTATCACTTATCAACAGGGCAGGCAAACCGTCGGCCTGCCATCTAATTTTATAAGGCCCGTGAGCTAAGCAGAGATTTTCTATTTGTAAATGGTTTCCTCCAACCAATAAAATAATGTCTTGAGGCACATTATTTGAAAATCCAAATTTTCAGTCCCTACGTAAATATTACGGGATACGTACACGTCGACAGAAGCACCCGCACTGTGTCGTGTCCACTCGTCCACAGTGGCCTGTGGCTGCTTTCCGCCACGGCGACCGAACCGTCCAGGTGTGACAGGGACCAGGCCGTGGGGCCCATGCAGCCTTTCCCACCTTGCCCTTTATAAAAAAAGGTGCCGATCTCTGGCTTAGAATAGTTGCTACTCGTGAAGAGAATGGTTTTACACTCGTTTGGACAGTTGTTTTTATCATGTACTACTTTGCATTCTTGATGAAATGCCAAACTCTGAGTGACTTTGATTGATGAGAGTCCTCCCAAACGCCGTTCCCATCCAGAGCCCTGCTCTCAACGACCTCTACCCGCAAGTGCTCCCTGTGCAGGCCTTCCCACGCGGCAGTGTCCTCGCGCCCGCCAGAGACGCGGCACTTCTTAAAGTCCTCACTTGGGTAGCAAATGGCTTTTCTCAAAAGAGTGCTCCCCATTTTCTCGGGGACTTTTCTGCCTGAGTCGCTGATCTGGCAAGTCCTGCTGTGCACACGCAGGGAGGAGCGCCCGGTGCTGGCTGTGACGGGGGGCGAGGATCAGACCGTGCCTATCGTTTTCCTGTTAACGCGTGTGTGCGTTTCAGGAGCATGCTCATTCCAGCCTGTGAAACCCGAGGCTGGGCACACTGCCTGGCCTGGGGGAATGCTCGGGGCCGGCAGGGTTCCCCTCTGCCTACCCTCGCCCTGTTCTCAACACGCTCCTGTCCCTCTTCGGAAGGAAGAGTTGCTGAGACTCTTCGATTGCAAGCAAGAGAAACCAGCTCTGACTGATTTATGGAGGGAGGGAGGTGCTAACAGAACTGGAGGAAACGCTGAAGAGTTGAATCTTGGAAAAGACCAGAACCTGATACAGGTCTGAGAATCTAAGTTACAAGAAATCTAAGTTACGCTGGATCTTGACTTTGTGATGGTTACTTGAGTATATTTTGTTCAGGCCTGATTCGGGTCAGAGAGCAGCAGAGCAGCCGTGAGGAGGGACCTTGATCCAAGGCTGCAGGAAGGACAGAGAATGACACATTTGGACAAACAGGCTCCTGGAGGTCCCTTGACCTCCCTCTGGGGGTGTTGAGTGCAGAAGCTCATGAGGGCTTCTAAAGCCCTGTCTCTTGTTATATGAGGAGGAAACTCACTTAGTGAATTCAAATAACGACCGTAAGGCAGGCTGGCTCTTTTCCACATCGTCTAGAGCAAGGTAGGAGTCCGCAGGGACAAAACAAGCTGCGTACAGAAGCGAGCGGTCTTCAGGAACCACAACCGTGTTCACCCAGCATCACGGGGAGCCATGCAGAACCCCTGGGAGAGCAAAGAAACCCTCCTGCGGAAGCAGCTCCTATCCAGTCAAGAGGGCAAAGTGTCCCAGACTCAGCTCAGCGTCCCTCCTCTGTGCCGCCATCCCCAACACCGGTTAGGTGAGAGAGAGGGTCCTCTGGGCTTCAGGGGCACCCTGAACGTCCTAGAGCGCCCCCTTTCTGTTGACTGATCTGGCTCTCCCTCCGCACTGTTATTCTCCAGAGAACCAACAGGATGCATGTACAGAGAGAGGTTTCTCTTGAGGACTGGGCTCACGCAGCTGTGGATACCAGCGAGTCTAAATTCCGCAGAGACCCAGGGAAGAGCTGGCGCTGCAGCTCAAGTCAGAAGGCCGTCTGCCGGCAGAGTTCTTCCAGCTCTGGGGAGGCCAGTCTTCAGTTCTGGTCAGGCCTTCAGCTGACTGGACAGGGCCCACCTACATCCTGGTGGGCAATTTGCTTTTCCCCAAGTCCACTGATTCATGCATAAATATCATCCAAAACAACACTTTCATAGAAACATCCAGAATAATGTTTGACCACATATCTGGGCACCATGACCCAACCAAGTTGACTGATAAAATTAGCCCTCATTCTAGCCCTGGCCAGTGTGGTCCAGTTGGTTGGAGCATCGTCCCATAGACCCGAAGGTCGCAGGTTGAATTCCCAGTCAAAGCACATACCCAGGTTGGGAGTTTGATCTGGGGTACCTATGAGAAGGCAACCAATCAATGCTTCTCTCTCTCTCTCCCACCCTACCTTCCTCTCTAAAAGCAATGGAAAAAAACTAGCCATTGCTCTTGTCATGTTGTGGGGACTTCTCTGAGGGCAAGAACTGGGAGAATTTTCACTTTGTTGCTTTGGGAAATATGGCTGAATACATGTGAAAAATAATGACTAAAAAGAAGCACGCATTGCCTGGCAAACCAAGGCTTCAGAGCTGCTTCAAGAAGTCTTTGTCCAGGGGGAGGCCTGGGCTCGGGGAGGTGGAAAGCTTCCATTCCAGTGGGAAGGAACGGATGCCCACCACGTGCTGGGTGCTGGGCACGCAGGGCCTGGAGGGAGGCTCCCAGGCAGAGTGGTGGGAGACGTGGGCACAGGGGCTGAGGCCAGCCTCTGGAAGGTCTCGGTGTGGGCTGGAAGAAGGCCCTAGTTTCCTGTCCATAATCCCGTCCAAAGCTCTAGAAGTTCTGTTTGGTTATCCTGGCCTCCGCTTTTCATAAGCTGGGGGGTGGCCAGTTAATTGGGCGGACCGCCGGAAGCTGGTCTCATTGACTCTCTGGATGGTTCCCACCTGTGGACTTGATTTACAGGTTGGAAGAGGAGCCCGTGGGTGCCCACTCCCCCTGCAGCCTCCGAGGAAGCAAAGGCAAGGGCTGGCCTGGGAAGGAGGGCTCCCGGGCAGGAAGGGGCGGTGCTGGGAGGCCCCGTGGGCAGCCAGCCTGCCTGGTGGGATGGACAGCCCAGAATTTCCGTGGGGCAAGCCAAGTGTGGAAGCAGTGCTCATGGTGCCTGTTCCAACTGTTTGGGCAGCCAGGGAGCCCAGTGCCAGGTGCAACACTGGTAGAGAGGCCCAGGAGCATCGAATCAACACGCAGCCCCAGGGGCCTGGCTGCAGGTCAGCACAACCCCTGCGGAAGTGGCAGCAGGAAGGGAACACGGGGCCGGCGGGGAGAGGGAAAACCCACATCCTCTGGGCCCAGGCACTGTGCGGCCCGTCCAGCCCGGAGCCGTGGCTCAGCTCCCCTCCCCGAGAACACAGCATCTTTGTACCACTTTTGAGCCCCACTGCCCGCCAGGGGGGGCGCAGACACGGGTGCTCGCCTGCCGTTGGGGGGCAGGACTTGGATTTTCAAGGGAAATGTTGCTCTGTGGTCCAAAGCGCTACACCTGTTGGTTCAGTTCAGCTGAGAAGGGTCTTACTCTGAGGGAGGAGCCACTTCAGGTCTGGGTAAGGCGGGGGCCACCTGAAGTCAGGGGAGCAGAGCTGGCCCACCTACCCACGCGTGGGACGTGCCACAGAGCCAGAGGACGGGGGGGTTGCTTTCCAAACTGCACTTGCTGGAAAGTCACAGAGCTCTTCTCTTTGGCCCTGTGGAGCCTCCTCCCAAACCAGTTCCTCTTCCTGACTCAGTGCAACTGAATGCAGTTTAACCGATATTTAATTCAATGCATTATTCAATGCAATTGAATGAATATTGATTGAGCACCTACTATGTAGCAAACACTGTCATGGACTTTGGAGATGCATCAGTGAACAAAGTAGGATAACATCCCTGCTTTGAGGGGGCTTGCATTCTATGCAACTGAGGGAGGTGGGAGAGGGGACCATAAAATAAGCAATAAATATAAATAAGTGATTTATATAGCGTGTTAAAGGATGATAGATACTATAGGAGGGGGCACAAAGTTGAGCCCGGGCGAGGGCCCACGGGGGTCCTGGGGACCAGGGCGGGAAGAGGGCAGGTTGGAGTATTAAATAGGGAAGGCAGGCATCGCACCATGAAAATGTGCATCTCAGAACTGGAATCTGAAATCCACCTGCCTTCGGGGCTATATCCACTTTTCAGAGGGTAGCAGGATAAAAGGCAGTCCCTTCTGGGGAGACGTGGGGCCCCTCTGACAGGCAGTTTTGGCTGAGGACTCCCCCATGGCCTTGCTGAGCTTTCTCAGAGCGGCCCTGCGGTGTAAGATACACCCCCGCCCGGCCTGCCCGCCCTCCTGCTCACCTCCGCCAGGTCTGCTGCCTCCCCCAAACTCACTTTTCTCTCCTCGGAGTTGCTCTGATCTCTCACCCCGCTACTCCCATCTTGGCATCTGCTTCTTGGGAGACCCGGTAAACCCAGCAGGTTGGGCCTCATGAGAATGAGAATGGAGATCAGAGCCACACAGGAAGGGGGGGCAGGGGTTGGCCAGTTAGCGGTGCCACATCCTCCCAGCCTTGAACCTCGAGGTATGTTGAGCATGTGTATTTGTGTAGACGTCATTGCCCTCCTTGATTGCTTTGATGGCAGAAACCATGCTTTTCGGCCATGCATTTCTTAGTACAGTGTATGTAGCACAGTGGGCCCTCAGAAAACGAGGACTGAATGAATGAACAAATGCACAGCTGATTTACAGGAGGGAGGGATAAATGGGTGGGTGGATGAATGAACTGGATTAGAGATAGATGGATAAATGGATGGGCAGGTGGGTGAATAGATAGGTGAATGGATGCGTGTACTGGTTTATGGATAGGTGGGTGGATAGGTGAGTGAGTGGGTAGATGGACAGACAGGTGAATAGATGGATAGGTGCATGATTTATGAATAGATGGGTGTGTGTATTTATGAGTGGATGAATGCATAGGTGGATGGATGGGTGGATAGATGGATGATGGATGAATGAGCTGTCTCTGCTCTTTCCTGAACTGTGGTATAAGGGAAGATCTTCCAGATTTCCAGGAGATCGAGGGAAGGGCAGTGACAAGTACGGTCCATCCCAGGAGGGGTCCCCAGGGAGTTGTGTGATGACCAAAATCATCAGAGGATGTCAGCAGCAGGCCTGGAGACAGAACTTAGTACTCCCGAGTCCTGGAATCATCCCTTTGCCGTGACACGGAGCAGCTTCCGAGCTAAAGCCTTACACTCCCTTCCGGACGTATGCAAGGCCTCCTGCGGCGGTGCTGGGGGTCCTCCGGGCCACGCTCCATCGCCAGCCTATCACGTTTGTTCAGCCCAAGTGCCCGCCTCCTCTGGGGAGCCTTAATGGGTTGCCCCTCCTCACCTGGCCACCCCTAGTAGCATCCCTATTCTAAACTTCCACTTAGCATACGCGACCTTGTCACCTTTACTCTCTCTGCCTGCCTGCACATTATGTCTTATTTTCTCAACCACACGGGGGCTGAGGGGCCTCTCCCCATGGCACCTCCCTAGGAACCTATCTCGAGTGCCCCGTCACCACTCAATAAATCTTCATGCTGGAGTTGCAGAACCATGAACTTGGGTCACCTACAATTCATCTCTCCAAGTTTCCACGCGAAACCTTTTTACATGCCTAAGAACTATAGCACGCGAAATATATATCTATTTCTCATTAGCCATGCCTGCTGTCTCCGCTTTCAGCAAAAACTTAGGGCAAAAGAAGCAGTTCACACGTGCTCCCAAACGATTTGCAGATCCCAAACAGCAACAAAGACTGGGAACTGGCCACGTGCAAAAGAAAAAAATGACAAAAAAGATGAATTGCCTTTGGAAATAGAAGATAACCACCACGAGCGCAGAGACAGTGTGTGCCAGCGGGACAGCGTTTGCAGAAATGCCGTCCTCATGAGACATCCAGGGCCCAGTCCTGTGGTTGCTACACCAGGATTGCTGGGGAGGCCTGACCATGGTCCTGGTCCCGCTAGCGCAGCACAACTGAGCATCGAAATGTGCCCACCGGCATCTGCCTGGGGAAGGCTGGCAAAGAGCTGGGTGACTCTCACCTGCAAATCTGTTCGGCTTATGGGCTTCTCCGGGGCTTGGGAGGGACCCCACACCCGTGGAGAAGGGAGTGGTCAGTGGCTTAACATCTGATCCAGAGACAGAGTAAGAGAAAGCCAAAAAAAAAAAAAAAAAATAGCGAATGAGAGAGAACACACTCCCAAATCTCTCCGGATGGCTCCCCATCTCTGGGCCCGTGCCACCCCCTCCCAGGCTCCCTCCCGCGGGGGGCTGGCAGCCAGCTCTCCCAAGAGCCACCAGGACAGGAAACAGCAGCAGGCCCACAGCTGGGGGCTGGAAAGCTGGTCCACAGGAGGCTGAAGATGGGAGGAAATTTGTTTTGGATGTGATGCCCAGATGGGGTGGGGATAGGGGAGGAGGGGAGAGCGAGGCCAGATAAGAAGATGCTGTGATTTAACCAGAAAGGAAGGGACGGCGGGGGTGGAGGGGGAACGTTCGGGACTCAGAGTCTTAGATCTCCCATCGCAGCTGTGGAAGCCACCTTTCCTTCCGCAGGCCCCATGCACACATGCTCCCTGGGCCAGCTCAGCACAGAAGCGCATGACGCTGTGGGTCTGTGGTCTGCAACGACCCCATCCAACACGGCAGCCACCAGCTGCACGTGGCTGTGGAGCGCTGGAAATGCGGCTCCTGCAAACCAAGGTGCTACCAGTGTGAAACCGCCCAGATTTCAAAGACCTAGTGTGACCACACATGTGCAATATCCAATACATGGTTTTTGTATTGGTTATGTAAGGAAATGATACCACCTGCATACGCAGATTAAGTAAAAGATACGAACATTCACTTCACTGTTCCTTTTGGCCTTCTTACACGTGGAGACTAGTAGATGGCCACATAAGCAGCTCCCGTTCATGGCTGACACTAGATTCCCACCGGTCAGTGCTGGTCTATAACCTTACTCAGCGCCTCTACCCCCAGCTCCCAGTAATTCTGTTCAGTCAATACCTGCAGTGCATAAGGATTTTCTCAGAACACTGCTGCCTGTTAGGGTCGCCTGCTGAGCTCTTAAACGTCCCCCGCCAGCTGTAGTGAGACTGCCCACCTCTCTGGGCATGAACTGCAGGCACCGTGATCCTTAAAGCCTGCTGGGGGAGCCCAAAGGGCCCTCAGATTGAGTACCATCCAGGCAGACAGGGTGGCACAGACAAATGCCAAGGCAGGAGCGGGCCCCAGGGTGGGAGGACAGCTGGGAGGGCACAGAGTTCCTGGGTCACCTGGACTCCAGGCGGAGGGACAACCGTTTGGAGACAGATGCCATGGGTCCTCGAAAACCGGGATTCAGGCTCTAAGTGAGGGAGTCATGTGACCAAACTGTGACCTAGAAGGTGGCTGATTTGATGACTGATTGGCTGTTGGGAAGAGGAGGGGAGAGGGATGCAAGAGGCACCCCCGGTGTGGGCTCATCCAGCGCAGACAGCCTGTGGCTAGGGTGCCACCAGCCTGGCCCTTCTACCCACAGTTCCCCCGTGAGTGTGGCTCTGCCCTGGCCCAGTTCCGGGCAGGCCCACGGTAAGCACTCACTCAACGAACTAAATGGTCAGAGTTTCCGAGAAAGTGCTAGTGGTCTGCACCCACCGGCCACCCAGAGGAGCAGGGAAAGGCCAAACCTTCTGCTCAGTTTGCCCTAAGTTCCCGGTCTTGTCCCTCCACTGAGCAGCACTTGACCTACAAGTCTCCTGACCTGCAGTCAGCTAAGGGTCCACCAAGGTCTAAAGAGCAGGCCTTCCAATGGCCCCTCACCCTCCTCGCCCCCCAAGCTGCGGTCCCTGCTCGCTGCCCTCTGCCCTGCAGGGGGGCCTTGATTTCCATTTCCCAAGGCTTCGCTGCTCCCCCCACAACGAGACCTGGGCCTGTGCACCCTCTCCCCCGACTTCGGCTGCCCTTGCTGATTGACCTCTGACAACACCCGGCCCTGCCTCAAATAGCCCGTTAGAGTCCCTGATGCGTAACTCGTTCAGCAGTCAAGGCAGGAAGCACCTTCTGGAACTTCTTCGCTTCAAGCTGTCAGAACATGTAGAAATAATACATTTTCCAGGAAAGGCATCGATGGGTGTGTAACTGCTGCTGTCCCTGCCCCTCGGGGTGAGGAGGGCCCATTGCACACGGCCCCGGGGGCGGCTTGGGCGGCCTGATGCTCCAGGCCAGGCCGATTAGGGACACACCAAGCACTGCGGTCACTATGACCTTCCATGAAAGCTTGTCTCTGTAACCCCAGCTCTGGGGTCAAAGACATATCTACCGGTGGCGACTCTCCCTAAAACAACCACACCCCTGCAGCCCCAAGCCTTCTGCCAAAGACACATTTGTCTACCGCAGAATTCCCCTGGGAACACCTGGTTTCCTGTCAAAAGGAAACTGAGCCTTTCCTTGAAGCCACACTGATGGCGATCTGCTTCCCGGGTCTCCCATGCCTGAGCGGGAAATCGGCTCGGGGCGTTCAGTCCTGGGGGGTGCAGAACGAGGGTGTGGCCCCCCAACAGCCTCCCCGAGGACGTGGTGCTGCCCGCCTCTCCTGGTCTTGGCGGCGGGGCTGCGGCTTCCCTCTCTCCTGCCTCTCCCCGTACCTCATGGTTGCTGCAGCAGAGGACGGTCAGGTGGCAGCGGAGAGCCTGGGCTGCAACCCACTAAGCTGCGGACAAGAGTTAAGGAATCACGGGGCGCGGGGGGAGACTGGACCTGGTCGGCTGAAACAGGGACTGACGGGGGTGATCTGAGACTGGACGTGTCCCCTTCTACCCGTGCCTGACACCTAGAGGTGGAAGGCGCCTGCCAGGCTGTCCAGGGCCCGAGGGCAACCTGCTGGGTGATCAGTCAGACGCAGCGGTTCATGCTGCCCTTGCCCCAGGAAAGGAATTTAAGTTCAGATAGAATGTGATTTGGCGAAGTTTCCTGGGAGAGAACTGCATAGAGAGCTGAGGCTTATTCTCCCTTTATAGATAGGAAACAGCTAGGAGAGTTTCAAGAGGTTAACTGAAGTCACAGGACTCAAACTTGAGGCCCCTGGCCATCCAAAGCAACACACATTTGCAAACGGACGTGATGCAAAGTTGTTCCTTCGTTTTCAACTCCCTGACATGCCTTTCACCATCTCCATCAGGTCAGCCGGTAGCTGTGAGACATCAATTTTTGCCCACGGCTGCAGGACACAGGGTCCAGAAGACAGCAGTAACTTGATAAACATTTCTGAAAGAATGGGAGTGAAGACAAGCGTCGTTATTTCGGAGGGACCCAGACCAGTGGGGGGGAGGGGCATGGACTCAAACCATGGAGAGTGTCAAAGTGGCGAGGACAGCAGCCCGCAAGAGAAGACAGGATGGGCTGGCTGTCCAGAGGAGGTGACTGGAGCTGGGTTGTAAGTGTGCTACAGTCAAACTTTCGGACCCCTCCCACGTGTGAAACATTTAATATATTGTATTCTTTTTCTCAAAGAAGGCCTCCCACACTGTAAAAGCCTTGGGTCCCATGAATCTGTCCTACAAAAACAGGTCCAGGGCAGGTAGGGCTGCCTCACAGAGCCCTCAGGGACATGGGCCCCTGTGGTTCTTCTGATACAGAAGATCATGCCATTCCTAATACACGAGCTGGATCACTAGGGTCACCACATCGTGATTCTGTTCCCACTAAAACAGTTTCCTGAAAGCCCCACCCAAGCTTGTGTTTACACCTTACTGGTCACAACTGGGACACATGGCTTTCCCTAGCTGCAAGGGAGCCGGGGACCGTAGTTTATTAACTGAGCTTGTTGCTTCCCTGAACAAAAGAGGACAATTACCCATGTCTGCCACAGCTCTTTGTGCCTATGGTATCTGATTGATCCCCAAACCATTTCCCATTTAGATCAGCTCATTGCAAGCAACGTGAGAGCTGACCTAAAGGGAAAGGTGGCTGGGACCTGAAGCACAGATAACGTGGGAGCCTCGAGAGACAAAGGGAAGGACATCTAGGAGGAGGGAACGGCATGAGCAAAGGCATGGAGGTGGGAAAGAATGGATCAGGAAGGGAACTGGTAAAGGGTCAGTATGGTTCCAGCACAGGGAGGGCGATGGAAGGACGGGACGAGCCAGGAAGGCCTTGGCCCTCTCTAACCCTTGTCTACCAGTAACAGAAATAGAAACGTGGAAGTTCCAGAGCCAGCTTGACCTGGACTCTGATTCCACAGTTTGTTGTAAAAACGACCTTTTGCTCCATGACTGAGCCTGACGCCTTGTTCAATATCTTAGTTATTCACTGTTTGCAATGAATGGAAACACTCTGGCTTCATCCACTATAAAACTTCTCCTGAAGAAGCGTATTTGGGAGAAAGAGAGGAAATATTCTGCGGGAATAGTCTCTCTACTGAGTTTCTTGCCCCACACCCGTCTCTCCCTCCCTCCCTGCACATGCGTGCACGCATGCTCACCTGAGCGCACGGCTTAGACAACTTGGAGAGTGGAGGGCGCCTTTACCAGCCTGGCAGCGACAGTCTGCAGGCTGACTGCCCACCCCTCCTAGCTTCCTTGGAGGTGAGCCAGCAGCAGTAATGTATTACAGAGACCGTGCTCAGGTATGCTGGTGCAGAATGCTGCCAGCAGGGCAGGAGTAGGCACCAGCCCGCTGCAGCGGGGACAGATTCCTGACTCAGGTCCCCATCCCAGTTCGGGGTGGGCCAGGGCGCGGTGGGTACCCAGCCAGGCAGCATCAGCAAAGAGAGAGAGAGCCAAAAGCTTCTGGTAATCTCTTCCCTGCAGCTGCCACCCGCCTGAGGTGAGCCGGCAAGTGACACACACCTGGAAGGGAGCGAGTGGTGCCAGAAGCAGACAGGTACGAGCTGGAGGCCCACACTTCAGGTCTCTCGTCCTTGGGCTCCTGGGTTGTCCCAGCACGCCAGGAGCCCATGGCGGAAACAGCCCCTAGGTCCAGGGACGTGACTCAAACGGGGCTCAGTGAGGCCTTGAGTCACCATGGAACTGGGTGGAGTCGGAAGGAAACACTCCCAGGACTGGGCCAAAGGCAGAGGCAGGTGGCTGGGGCTCTCTCCCTCCTCCTCAAGGCCTCCTAGCGTCCCTTCCCAAGCAGGTGCGGGAGGAGCTAGGAATGTGTAAGCTGCTCTGGAAGGACACCAGCATGCCGGAAGGGCTGAAGGAGAAAACAACCTCCACCCCTTTTGTGGGGACTTCTTGACTTCTATAGTACAGCCAAGCTCCCAGCCTGCCCCTGCAAACACAGGTCTTAGGGAGCGAAGGACTCTGGGCCTTTAGCAAACGGGCTTCTCGCCGTCCTTCATTCTACAGCTTTGCAGCCAGCAACAAGGTAAAATTGCCCCTTTGAAATATGTCACTGGCAAGGGTGAGTGTGATCATGGAAGAATCAGGATGTTCTTCCAGGCTGAGTTTTTCAAAACGTCCGTGTTCCAGGGTCAAGGCCGCTCTTATGCTCGCCAGCCGAGAAGCACTTGCCTCCCCACGTGACAGGCTGTGCAGCATGGACGCTCCAGCTGGGTCCCAACCCTGACTGCGGTTGTGTGCGCGCAGGCTGCTTAGTGGGCCTCTCTTGGTTGCCTCATCTGTACAACAGGGGCCGCCATAGTAATGACCTCACAGGATGTCGTGTGGGTCAAAGGAAATAACGCATCCAACATGCCTAGCGTCCTGCCTGCCACATGGTAGATGCTCAGAAAAAGAAAGAAAAAAGCCTGGCTGCTATTTTCGTGACGACTCTGGTGGGGCATTTGAAAGGTACCGAGGCTGGCAGAAATTATTTTCTTTCGTGGCACGCAGGCTGCCGATGCTGCAGTCCAGCCAGGGGTGTCCCTCCCTGCCCCTCCAAGTACCGCCTCTTCGCTCAGAGGGTTCTGCCCGCCCTCCTGCCCGCCCTCAGTAATGCACATCTCAGGCAGCAGGTCCGCAGCTTTAGGGATAGTGAATGGTCTTACCGGTGTTTCCTCAACCCGGGATCCAAAAAGCCGAGAGCAAACACCTGCCAGCAAATGCACAGAAGACTATGTACAAGTGACTTCACTTACACATAAGGAGGTGCTCATGAAAAACAAAAACAAAGACAGAAAAAAAAATACACTTTCAACCCTGTTAGATACTGTCTTTCACCTTCCAGATTAGCAAGACTCAGAAAGACTGGTGACCCCATCAATGTCTGTTAGGAGGAGGCTCCGTCATTCCAAGCCCAGTGCTGCTGTGCACAGCGGAAGGCCCACCAGAGTGAGTGCCTCCCAGCCTTCCTCCCCACCCCACACCCCCCACCAGGCAGGCAACCAAGGGAGCCGGAGATGGACTGAGCCTCAGTCTCAGTCCCCGCTGCTGCCAGCTGACTTCTCTGAGCCTCGGCTTCTGCACCCACGAAACGGGTGCAGAACCGCCCTCCCTCAGAAGAGTGTGCGAGTGACACAGGATGATGTATTTCAAAGCACAGCGCCTGGCTCAGCCAACATTTTATCACTACTGAACGAGGGACCGCTGCATAGTGGTTAGGAGTGAGGACCTTCAGGCCAGACTGCGTAGGTTCAAATGCCCTCGCAGGGAAATCTGTTTTCCCGGCCCTGTGCCTCAGTTTCCACGTCTGTAAAATGGGGTTGCTGTGGGGATTAAAGGAGCCACTAAGCATCAAGCACTCAGAACAGCGCTGGTACAGGAGTACAAGCTAATTGTCAGCTAGCATCGCTAAACTCGGCGCTGCTGCCACCGAGTGAAGCCAGGGATGCTCCCGGCAAGACGACGGCACATGGACCCGTGATGCCCCGTCTCACTGTCTCAACACAGACCACGGAGTGGCAGCTCCTTCTCTCACACCACTTCCTAAGCGAAGCTGAGCTGGTCGGTTAAAGGTCCTGCTTTTCCTCCCCTTCAGATTCCTGGGGCCCCAGGGCCTCTAGGGACATCTGAGTGTCTCCTGGTCCCCTGGGGACATGGCCAGCCCTCCACGGGCCTGTGCCCACCAGGACTCGGAGGCGTGTCAGAAGGCAGCTAAGGGAAGTCCCGAGGCAGGTGCTAATGGGCACCGCCTGTCAGGTGAGTCCTGCTGTCCCTGAATTCAGGGGACTACAGCCCAAGACAGGAGCCCCCTGGGGGAAATTAAAGCCTAATCTGTACTCTCCACCAGACCAGCCACGTGAGAATGAGCTCTGAGTGCAGGCCTGACTTCAGAGGTACAGCCTGCAAAAAGCTGCCGGGCCATCTGCCAGGACGGAATAGAAAAACAATAGGCTAAAGATGCGGTGGAGGGAGGGTCCTCGTTATCAATTGATTAAGGGACTGGGAGAGGACCAGAACAAGAAGCAGGTCCTGGGAAGGTGGGGCTGCTGGGAGGCATCTATGCCTGCGTGTTCCTTTGGAACTATGGGGGGATGCAGCCATGGGAACTTGGGGTGTCGGGTTTGTTTTCTGAAACAATAGCAAACCCTATACTCGGAAGCGAGTCTGAGAGAGAAGGAGCGAGGGAAAGCCCCCAGGACAGGGACATAGCACCTCCCGTCCTGGGCGGCCCCTCAGAACTCCAGGCTCATCTTCTCTGTGGTGGGGGCAGGGCTGGGGGCGGGGCTGGGGGTGGGGCTATTCCTGGAGCAACTGTGACAAATCGCAGCTAAACTCCAAGGCATTCTAACCCCACCAAATCCACACAGAATTTCCACTCTGCAGGTTTGGGGACTTCC
>PVJI01026178.1:0-19020 GCA_004026765.1 Micronycteris hirsuta
GGTCTCCTTATGCTTTGAGGTACATCAGACTCTTCCCCCGATAACCACCTAGATCTGTTTTCCTAATGCAAAAATCAGTTCACACTAAGTGTTCTGAGTGGTATAATTTTAAAATCTAAAGATTCAAGAAGGAATAAGGCCTGGCCATCTGAATCTGGCACAGCAATAATCTCAACTACTCTAAAATTTCAGTCTATTGCCTTAATTTAAAACTCAGCCTCAATCACCCCTGCAATTTTTTTAATTAAGTTGTGGTCTCTAAACCATAATGATTTGGAACTATATTACATATATTGATGTTCAAAGTGAAGATTACTTGTGAATATTAATTTGAATTCATTTTAATTTTCATTTGTTTTTCATTAATAAATTCAATAATATAAAATTGACCTTTCATACTTGAGAAGCAATTAAGTTTTTTATTAAATTATTATTTCGCCTGTTTTAATTTGGTAACTAGACTGATCTATACCATAAATTGTCATTAAGGCTAGGTTTTTTTTTTTCCAGTAAGTAAACTATTTTTCTGACTATAAATTGGGAACTAAACTACAAAGTAGCCAGAAATCTTTTGGTTCTTAAATGCTCATTAACTAATATATTTCAGTGAAACTGAAAAATTAAGATGATCAATTTATAATCAGAAATTATTCACTAACCCATGAACTCATGTCTTCTACATTTTGGAAAGGTGATTTCCAACTCATGTCTTCTACAATTGGTGATTTATTGCTGTGTAACAAATTACTACAAAGTTTAGCAGCTTATGCCAATAAGTATTTATTATTTCATAATTTCTGGAGGTTAGAAATTTCAGAGTAGCTTACCTGGGGAGACTGGCTGAGGGTCTCCAAAGAGATGCAGTGAGGACATCCATCTGAAGGCCTGGTTAGAGGGAGGATGTGCTTTCAAGTTAACTCACGCTGTTGAAGGAAAGCCCCACTTATTTGCCAGCTTTGGGTCACAGGTCATTATTTCTCTTCACATAGGCTTCTCCATGGCTGTCTGAGTATTATCACAGTATTGCAGCATGTCAGCCGGCTTATCCCAAAGTGATTCATCTTGGAAATGACTTACCCTCACTTCTGCCACAGGCTATTGGTCACAGAAACCAAGCTTAGTACATTATGTAAGAGGCTTCCACAAAGATATGAATACAGGATTTGGAAGTGGTTATTTTTCTCACAACAGCCTTTACCTAAGATGATTATTATATAATTCCAAAATGTCTAGGTACATTCTAGAAACATTCTTCCAAAAAGTTTCATGTGAATATAATATTTGACAGTGTCTTTTTTCCACATCTGTTCTCCTTCCTAGCCTGTGGAATTCATCAGGGGAGGTACTCTTGCTTATTCATGTTTATATTCCCTGCCCCTTGAATAGAGGCTAGGATAGCAGTGCTTATTAAATCCTTATTAGTTGCGATGAATTGTCTTATATTTTAATTCTAAGAGTAGTTTGTATTTTTCTCATTGTTTGAAATTAAGGTATAATTTACATAAACTAAAAGCACAACCTTAAGTGACTGTTTGGATACATTTTGACAATTGTATATACCTTTGTCACCTCGAACAAGACACAGAACACTTCTATCAGCCCAGAAATCTTCCACCCTCAGGCAATAAAGTTTTCATTTCTGTCATCATACAGTGGTTCTACCTATTACTGAACTTTAAATGAACAGAAAAACATTACGCCAAGTGTTTTTTTGCCTAACACATATTATTGAAAAACATATTGTTGTTGCCTGGATTAGGAGCTCATTCATTTTTATTGCTATATAATATTCTAATACATGAATATGCCTCAATTTAGTTATCCATTCTCCTCTTGCAAGACATTTGGATTGTTTCCACATTTGGTTATTATGAATACAGCTGCTGTAAATATTGTTTTACAACTTTTTCTGTAGACACATGATTCCATTTCTCTTGGGCAAATAAATAACAGACACTGGGATTTCTGGATACCATTGTGTTAAATTAATCGAAAGGGCCCTGGCTGGTGTAGCTCAGTGGATTGAGCGCGGGCTGGGAACCAGAGGGTCCCGGTTCGATTCCCCGTCATGACACATGCCTGGGTTGCGGGCCAGGTCCCCATGACGGCCATGTGAAAGGCAACCATACATTGCTGTTTCTCTCCCTCTCTGTCTCCCTCCCTTCTCCTCTCTCTAAAATAAATAAATAAAATCTTAAAAAAAAAAAAAGAATTAATCGAAAGGCTTCTTTGTCTTCCAATCTATTTAGGAATTTATGACTTTTTTTTTTTAATCAGCTGTATCTAATTCCCCAAGAAAATGAAGAGCAAGCAGAATTGGAAAGACTAATTTTTACACTAAGTGTTTAGAGGGATCAAGAGCAATATACAACATCCCTTTGTACAATGTTCATGTATAAAGTTGTGGCGTTGCCCTGGCTAGTGGGGCTCAGTTGATTAGTTGTTGTCCCGCAGACTGAAAGGTCACAGGTTCAATTCCCAGTCAGGGCACATCCTTGAGTTGCAGGTTAGGTCCTGGTCAGGGAACGTGCAGGATGCAACTGATTGATGTTTCTCTCCCTCTCTGTCTCCCTCCCTACCCCTCCCTAAAAATAAATTAATAAAATCTTTAAAAAAAGAAATATGATAGGTTCTTATATATCAACCTTGTATCCTGTAAGCTAACTGACTTCATTTACTGATTATAACAGTTTAAAAAAAAAGAAGAGAAGTATATCCAGTAATCCTGTATCAAATCCTTTTTGGAAGTAGTTGGGCTATACAACAATTTTGCCACATAGTACATCGTCTCAATCTCAGCTAAAAATAAAGCTCACTTTTCCAAGAAAAGTTACACCATTTTCAGAATGAAACTAAAAAGCAAATTTAACTTAATAATGTCAGACATTTATCAATAGCTCAGTGACCACCAAACCAAATTACTTTATACTTGGCTTGTGGTTAAACTTTTAGCACAAATATATTTCTAGATACAAAGGGAAAATAGCATTTTACGAAATTCACCTAATTAAAAAAAA
Organism: Micronycteris hirsuta; assembly: GCA_004026765.1. Classification (NCBI taxonomy): domain Eukaryota; kingdom Metazoa; phylum Chordata; class Mammalia; order Chiroptera; family Phyllostomidae; genus Micronycteris; species Micronycteris hirsuta. Next base: position 3,018 of record PVJI01026178.1, read on the forward strand.
TCACATCTGAAAATCATTCCTCTAAGAAAGCTGCAAACCCTGGTCTTTCAAGGCCATGCTGCTTTTAAAGCAAATGTAGCAAAGGGTTTAAAGAGCACAAGAAACAACTTTCGGGCCGCATGACACCACATCAAGGGGTTATCACAAGGGCCCAGGGTGAGAGGACAGGTAATCACCACAAAGCGGGACTGTTTGTGTTGTACGTAGCCTGTACATTTCACATCTATTGCATAAAAATCAAGCATATAAAGTTATAAAGGTATAAAGAAAAAATGTTAAATTACCAGGCATAGTCACTGATAAATGTTAGTGAACTTCCTTCCGATCTATTTTTTGCATGTGTTGCAGTTAGTTGAGATCTTCTATATATTAAACTTGTGACTGTTTTTCATATCTATCACGGCAACACAAGCTTCTGCCCTAGTTTATTCTCTGAGTGACTACATTGTATCTTTCCCTATTTTAACTATTAACATTGCTTTCATTTTTTCACTATCTGAAATTAATGATCCATTAATGTTTCTGGAATCTGAGGAATTTGTTGGTTGAGTTGGTTTTTGGATATTGGGCAGGTAATTCAGATTTTTTACTTAGGGTTCATCTATCCTCAGGAGTGAAATTAAAACACATATGTTGCTAATTACTATACAGCATCATAAATGCGCTAGACAAAGAGAGAGTCATTCCCTATTCCGTGTATATGATATTCTCTGAAAACCAGTTCTAACCTTATGAACCCTAGTGATCTGCCACAAGGATTTGATATAGATCCAGGATTCGTATTTTCATATTTTAATACATAATTTAACCTCACTGAATTCTGTAATAATTTTTATAGATATGTCAATATTCTCTAAAAGGCAATAAATGTCCTTTTTAGGGTCTTGGAGAATATTGCATTTTAAAACTGATTTTTATTAGCTGCAGAAACATTTCAATAGGCAGAAGATAAATTCTGAACTTAAATATTTCATCTCATTAATTTCAATTATATTCAAATGAAAAGATACTTTTTCTTAAATCTAAACTGATCTTATCTAAAGTCTAACCTGTTGAGCCCTGGCTGGTGTGTCTCAGTGGATTGAGCACAGGTGAATCAAAAATTTGCTGGTTCGATTCCCCGCCAGGGCACAGGCCTGGGCTGCCCATAGACCTTTCTCTCACACGTCAGTGTTTTTCTCTTCTTTCTCCCTCCATTCCTCTCTCTCTAAAATAAATAAATAAATAAAATCTTAAAAAAAAAAAGAAAGTCTAACCAGTTGATACACGTACATTTATTTCCCTATTCAGGACACAGTGAAAGTACAGACCTGTCCCTCCAGACTGAGGAAAGCATATCTGCTGAAACTCCTACTTTGTATTCTTAGACTACCCCAAGACCTTAAACAGGAGAAACTATGACAAGAACACAGCAGGTACAAGAAAGGAGAGTTAGTGAAAAAGCAACATGGATGAGCAGACAGGAACATACACCTGGATCAAAATTTTAAGACACTTTTCATACTACCCCCACAACTTGAGGCAATGGAAAATACATTTTGGGGCCATGTTTCCTAGTGCTTGATGATAGTTTGAACGTCTGGGCATCGAGGATCCTCATGAACACAGCGGACTCATTTAGAACATGTGATAAACCACTGAAAAATGCAGGCATCAAATCCGAAAGACTTTTTTAAACAAACTTTCACAACTGAAATGAAATGCTGATATGGAAACATGATTATAGCTGTGATTACAACAAATGATTATGTCTGGATGATAATGAAACAGTTAAGGATACTAGAAACAAAGACAGAGTGGCGTAACTTCAGGCAGATCAGAATGACATCTGGGTGTTCCTGTGCCGCTCTCTTAATTCAAGTGTCGAATGGACTAGTAGGGAAACCATTCTGCATCCCTTTGTACCGAGGGCAGAACTACAACACCAGAAGAGATGTAGTCATACTTAATTTCATCTTGTTGTACAATTTGTTGGAAGTTTCTTTATCTTTCTTTTTTCTTTTCTTTGTAAATTTAATTCAACAGACATATGCTTAGCTCTGAGCTAAGTACACTGATGGGTACAGAGAATATAAAGATGAAAAGTTTCTTCCTTCAAGGCATTTATTACCTAGCACTGTTTGAGGGCATAAGATAATAGTTTCACTATTACCAATTGGGTTATGTCAGAAGCATGTCAGCAAATGCCCATTCTTTTGGTACAGACACAGATAATGTTAAGTCGATCCATACAGACATTATCGCACTACATGCCCACAGCACTTCCAGGTAGTGAGTGTTACAGTCGTCATTCAGTAGGCGACAAATACAGGCTTGGAGAATCATGGGCAAGTACAAAGAAGAGCCAGGATTCTAGGCAAAGCTCCATCATGACAGTGAACTACAGTGTCTGAGATTCAGACAATTACCTCAGTTTATTTGGCACGTGGAAACAAGTCACCCTTCCGGCACTGGAATCATTACACTTGCAGATATCTTAGAACATGATGCAATCAAATAGCCTTCATCGCTGGGACACATGAACATATCATCTCCTCCAAACAATTATTTTATGCTCACACAGTGCTTTGCCATCATCCACGATCAGCTGAAGACTATACATCCGTGGTTATCTCCTTCTTTCCTGGATTCATATATCCCCTTTACCTATCACTTGTTTCTTGCTCTTCTCCACCGTGAAAGTTGTTTCCTTCCTTAGTTATGATTCACTTCCAACCATTTCTAATTTGGGTTTTACTGCTAGCACCACAATTCACTTGGTCTTTTTAAGAACCAGGGGACACATCTGTGCCCTCTTCTTATTGCCTCCCAGCTGCAGGCAACAAAGCTGTTTGCCTTTCGTGACTCACCCCCGTTGCTGTCCTTCCAGGGCATGGCCCTGCGCAGTCTCACTGTACCCAAGCCTCCTTCTCCGCCTCCTTCGAAGGCCTCACCTACATAGCAACGACTCATTTCCTAGTCCCGAGCCATCAAAATTTCTCAGTCTGCGCATTTCTTCTGTGTAATTACAACAACATCTATAGCTTTATATGCTATCTCGATGCTGATAGCTACCAAATTTCTATCTCCCAAAGACCACTCCTCTGAGTACAAGATACTGACATTTTGTAGCTGACATTTTCACTTGGCTATTGAATGACCATCTTAATTCCCACTAACCTCTTCCCCAAAATGTGCTTCTCCCCTTCACGTTCCATTTCAGAAAATAACGTTATCTTCTGCAGTTGCTAGATAAAAACTTAGGAAGCCGTTCTTGAATCCTCACGTTTCCCACTTTTCTCAAATTCAACTCAGCCCCAAATACCATCAATTAAACCATCAAAATAAAGCTTGAAATTCTCTTCTCTCCATCTCCATTTTTACCACTTTTGTCTAAAACACCATTTATATCCCACATGGGTTCTTTTATACTTTTGAGGAGACTTTTATTAATCCATTACCACACTCCTGCTGATCCCTGATCTTTGCCTCCACTCCTTTCAAAAACCATGAAGTCAAGAGGGAAAAACACGACACGCATCACAGCTTTCACTTTCACATCAGGATCTAGAGGGAACTGGATCTCAAAGTCATTGGCATCTATAAATTACAAAACCAGCCACTGCTGGGAAATCTTGCCAACCACATTTTCTTCAAGATATTTAATCTCAAAATCAATATCTTCACAACAGCTGGACATAAGATATAGGCCAATAATTTTTAGTGCATCCTCTCTCCTCTATATTTGAACTGTAAATTTTGGCAGGCATGGGTACTGCTTCTGAGTAATATAACCTACTGGTACACCAGGAGGAGCATGGATTTCTATCTCCTGAAGGCAGCAGGGGCATTAACAGCTGGCATGCCTTAGTGGTCTCTCTGGAGTTATGACTTCTTTGCCCATATTATCAGGAACCCTCACAGCAAAAGGTCTAGAAGCCCCACAGCAATTTCAGGTACAAAAATCACTATCCTCCACTGCAAAGTGAATCCTCTGTGTAAGGATGTTGTTGATTTCATATTCATTACTATTTTCAAAAGTTGTTAAGACTTCCAGAAGTTCAACTTGCTGATGAATCAGTATCTGATCTATCTAACTTAAATATTCCATCCTTGGTGGACAATCTGCTGGAGTGCTGGTGCTGGGATCCATGATATCCCAGCACTTTATCTGGCTGACTATACACTGGCTGGTGTCGGACAAAAAGTCCCACTGGACCAGCACCTGGAAAACAGGGTGGTGGGTTGGAATAGCCAGCTTGGGTCTCAGGATAGACAGCCTGGGGGCAAGGGTACCCAGCATGTCCTGGAGGTCCTTGGATATTGAAGAGGATATCAGCTGGTAAATGTGTTCTTGGGTGAGGATCATTTATTTACAATTTTTTTTTATCCATCATTTAAAGAGTTCTGTGGCAGTGGCTGCTCTACGCCATCCTGGGCAGTGGTTCTGCTCCCCTGGTCCCTTGGTGGCCCTGCGTGGCTGGTTACACAACCTGCCCTGAAGTCACCAGGAAGGGGCCTCTCCATGACCTAGGTGGTGAAACTTTGGATTGGTTTCATTTCCTGGATCCTACTCACACAAATGGGCTTCCCTTGCCGATTCCGGGAATGCCTGGTGTCCAGGTGACTGCTGAAGTACAGGAGAGCTGCAAGTGAGCCCACGTGGCTTCCTATCTGATCCTACTGCTCTACTTAAGACCAATCTCTCCCCACAAAAACAAAATAATGACTAATTCAAAGAAAGATATTGACAACAACACAGTTATCCTAGGGGATTTTAACACTCCGTGTCATCAATGAATAGATCTTCCAAACAAGGAATCAACAAGGATACTGTGGCACTGAACAATGCTCTAGATCAAATGGACTTAATTGATATATATACAACAACTTTCACCTCAAAGAAGCAAAGTGTACATTTTTTTCAAATGCACATGGAACATTTTCAAAGACAGAACACATGACCACATGATAGGATACAAAACAGCCTCAACAGCCTGGCTGGTGTAGCTCAGTGGATTGAGCGCAGGCTGGGAACCAGACGGTCCCGGTTCGATTCCCAGTTGGGGCACATGCCTGGGTTGTGGGCCAGGTCCCCAGTGAGGGCCATGTGAGAGGCAACCATACATTGCTCTTTCTCCCTCCCTTCTCTTCTCTCTGAAAATAAATAAATAAAATCTTAAAAAAAAAAAAAACAGCCTCAACAATTTCAAGAAAATTGAAATCATATCAAGCATGTGCATGTGGATCAAAATGGATTGAAACTAGAAACCAACTTCAAGGAAAATACTCAAAAACATTCAAATACATGGAGACTGAATAACAGATTATTAAATAGTTAATGAATCAACAATGATATCAAGGAAGAAATAAAAAATTATCTGGAAATATGAAAATGAACACACAACAATCCAAAGGCTGTGGGACACATCAAAGGCAGTACTGAGCAGGGAGTTCATAGCAATACTGGCCTACCTAAAGAAAATAGAAAAATCTCAAATAAACAACTTAACCTTACATCTAAAAGAACTGGAAGAACAACAACAAGCAAAGCCTAGATCAAGTAAAAGGAAGGAAATAACCAAAATCAGGGCAGAAATAAATGGCATGGAGACTAAAAGAACAATTCAAAGTTTCAATAAATCCAGGAGCTGGTTCTTTGAAAAGATATACAAAATTGACAAACCTTTAACCAGATTCATCAAGAAAAAAAGAGAGAATAACCAAATAAATAAAAACAGAAGTGAAGAGGAGAAATTACAACTGATATCACAGAAATACAAAGGATTGTAAGGAATTACTATGAACAAATATATGCCAAGAAATTGGACAGCCTGAGCAAAATGGACAAATTTCTAGAAACATACAATCTTCCAAAATTGAATCAAGAAGAAGCAAAAAGCTTGAATAGACTGATAACAACTAGTGAAATTGAAGCAGTAATCAGAATACTCCTGGCACACAAAAGCCCTAGACTGTATGGTTTCACAGGTAAGTTTTACTAAACATTTAAGGAAGAACTAACTCATATCTTTCTCAAACTATTTCAAAAAATTCAAGAAGAGGGAGGATTCCCACTTTTAATGAGGCCAGTATCATCCTAATTCCAAAACAAAGTAAAGACACAACAAAGAAAGGAAACTACAGGCCAATATCTCTGATGACCATAGATGCTAAAATTCTCAACAAGATACTGGTAGCCCAGATTCAGAAATTCATTAAAAGGACCATACACCATGATCAAATGGCATTCATCCCAAGGATGCAAGGGTGGTATAATATCTACAAATCAATAAACATAATATACCACATAAACAAATTGAAGGACAAAAATCACATGATCATATCAACAGATGCTGAAAAAGCATTTAATAAAATCCAGCACCAATTTATGATAAAAACACTCAACAAAGTGGAACTAGAGGAAGCATATCTCAACATAATAAAAGGCCATATATGAGGAACTTATGGCCAACATTATAATCAACAGGCAAAAACTAAAAGCTTTCTCACTAAGATCAGAAACAAGACAAGGATGTCCACTTTCACCACTTCTATTCAACATAGTACTGGAAGTCCTAGCCATAGCAATCAGACAAGAAAAAGAATTAAAGGCATCCAAACTGGAAAGGAGAAAGCAAAACTGTCATTGTTTGCAGACAACTGGATAGTGTACATAGAAAACCCTATATAGTCTCTGCCAAAAAACTACACAACCTAGTAAGTGCATTTGGCAAAATAGCAGGATACAAAGTCAATATTCAGAAATCAATGGCATTTTTGTACACTAACAATGAAATAATATTTATTAAAATTATACTATGTGTTAGGGACTTTTCTATCAGCTGGTGATACGGAAAATGACAAAAATCCAGTCATTAGAAAACTTCATTTTATTGGGAATGGCTGATAATAAACAAAATGTAAATATATATAATATGCTGGATGGCAATAAGTGCTAAGGAGAAAAATTAGGCAATAAAGGCAGTGGGAAATGCCATATGAGGGAAAGCTGCAATGTAAATAGAGTGGTCGAGTCCATCCCACAGCAGAGAGGATGTTATAATTTATTTTAGAATAATTAGTTCATACCATTGTGCACCTTAAAATTCTTCTGAGTCACATTGAAACCTAGAGTAAAATCTAAAAATTCATAAATTTGGTCTCCTACCTACCTTTCCAACCTCTCCTTCACAATAACCTCCAGAAGATTCCATTCAGTTTCTCAGCACTCTAAATGTTTCTGCCTCAAGGTCTTTGCACTAACTCTCCCCTCCACCTGGAACATTCTCCCTCAGCTCTGCTTTCAGCAAGCTCTTAGGAGTTATCACCTCATATGAGATGACTTTACTAGGCGTTCTATCTCAAATAGTGCAACCATCTGCCAAGATATGCTTACCGTATTTAGTTCCCTTACAGAGCTTGTCACCATCATTTTGTATACATATTTTCTTTTTTATTATCTGTCTTTTACCACTAGAGTGCATGTTTCATGAGGACAGAGCCTCATGCTCTGTCTAGTCACTGCTTCATCCCCAACCTAGAGTTGTACCTGGCACAGGAAGCTGTCTATAAATATTTGGTCATTGATTGATTCAATGATTGAATGTAAATTCAAATTCCAATTATTTTCATGCAGAAAAGTTTATTGCACACATACTGTGTGCCAGACATTGGCACAATTCTTAACATTTGTCTGGTCTGTAGGATGCAGGCTAATTGTCCTACTTTATTTGAAATTAGAGAAATGTGAAATTCTAGTGATAAAACGACTTTAAAAACAACTTTTTAAAATTCAACCACTCTAGGAAACTCAAGCTAAAAGATGTTGAATAAGATGTTCAAGTCTTATAACTTAAAGGGCACAGTAAAAACCTCCCCCAGTAGAAGACATCTCACTGCAAGTCCATCGCTTCTTTCAATGATGAGAACTTTGTAATGAGAAAGTGAGCAGCAAAACATCTCAGGCTCCAGAATGTTGTAAATTTAGGGAACATTCACTCAGGATGTCAAATGGTATCAATGTTCAATATAAACCATAGATTCTTACACATTTTATGTAAACTGAATAGATAATAACTTTCATTTGCAATGTTTTGCTGTGAAGCCCTGAATGGATAGACTTAACATGTATTATGAGGATCACATTTTCAACTTTCACGTTTTCAGGTAGACAGTGGATGTCCAAAGACAAAGCTTTGAAACACCAAAAATTTTGTGTTTAGGACACCTTTGATTCAAGGACTGACCACCATTATCTTCTTACTCTACCCAGATCCCAGTAAATAAAGCTACAGGATTTAAAAAGGTATAAATATCAATCAAGAGAATGTGGTTAGGGAAGGAGCATCAGTAGTGAATAAATTCCAAGAATCCTCTGGAACATGAGTAGGTGTAGGTGTAAAGAGGAGAAAGGGGCCAAACACAGAAACACAGCTGGTGCTTGCAGAAGGACACACTGATGAGGGAAACCTCTTTCCTTGCAGAATCCCAGGAGGCTCCACCACTCAGAAATGTCAAGTGCTTAGGAAGCCAAAGGTAAGAACTGAGGTTAAAAACTAGGAGATAAATTGGAAGTTTGTATAAGAAAGGTTTCACAGGACATGTGATGTCAAACCTTACCAGCTCAATGAACTTCTCCCAGGCAAGGAACCATAAGTCCCACAACATAACAGCCAGATGGCCACTCTCGTGGTGTCACTTCAGAGGACCGAGGCCACCTGGTTGGTACACCATGGGACTCGGCACACGTCAGGATGTATCTGGGGCTGTCCCATTTCTTTAAAGAGGAACCTTTGGTTCAGTTGGAGACAATGAGATCAAAGACTGGAATTTAACTGAGGAAAAGTATCTAAAGGTTTTCATGAACTAGAATGCAGCTTCGGATTGCTAGTGGCCATCTTTTTCACCATTGGGTAAAATGCAGCCAGTGTAAAGTGAAGCAGAGCCTAAATATAGGAGGAAGCAAAGTCCTAAAAACCTCATGGAGCACCTGGCTACAAAGGTGCCTTTATTCAGAGTTCCCACGGAGTTCAGGGAGTAAGTCAAATCCATATTTTGCTTAATGAAAATGTTTAACATCACAGAAAATACAAGGGAGGGGGTCCCCCAGAATAAGAATTTATTTATAAAAAATTGTGTATTTATTCTAGTATGTTTAAACTTCACTAACCTTCAAAGTACTCTCCATCTGATGCAATACACCTAATGAGATGTTTTCTCCACTGCTCAAAACAGTTTTTGAACTCATCAATTTTGATGCCTTTTAGTGTTTCTGCTGTTTTTTGTTTCACTTCCTCCACATCAGCAAAATGTTTCTCTTTAAAAAGGACTTTCTTCTCCTTGGACACTTCTCTTGTCCAAGGAGGACATACAGGGGCGCAGACACATATGAAATGAAGCTCAGTATCACTAGCCATCAGAGAGATGCAGATTAAAACCACAATGAGATACCAGTTCCATACCATGCAACAGCATGGATGGAACTGGAGAGCATTGTGCTAAGTAAAACAAGCCAGGTGGTGAAAGACAAATACCATATGATCTCACCTATAAGAGGAACCTAATCAACAAAATAAATAAGTGAGCAAAATATAACCAGAGACATTGAAATAAAGAACAAATTGACAGTAGCCAGAGGGGAGCGGGCAGAGGGATAACGAGGGAAAATAGGGGAAGGGTCATCAGGAACATGTATAAAGGACACATGGACAAAGCCAAAGGGGGCAGGTTCAAGGTTGGGAAGCTGGGATGGGTTGGGGGAGGGGGAATGATAGGGTGAAAAATAGAGACAACTGTACTTGAACAAAAATTTAAAAAAAAAATTTAATGACTTTTTTCATCTGGGGAAATAAAAAAATTTGCTCAGGGTGACATTAGGTGAATAGGGAGGGTGGGCCATGCTGGTTCATACTGTGTTGGTCAAACACTGGTGAACATTCAGTGCGGAGTGTGCAAGTGATCTCGTGAATCACCCATTATGAAATGAGCAAATACATTAAAAGAGTTTTAACAAAATCATTAAAGCCAAATACAGCCTCTCACAACAACGCCAGCTGGTTCACTCATACCAATGGGTTCCTAGAACACTCACGTAGCAGGGGGAGCCTCTACAGTAAGGGGCCTGCCCTCCAGAAGATAATTCTGGTTTTTTGGAGGGTACCCTTCATATTACAATATAAGATCATTTTTCATATTTTAGTTTTATTTTTCCATATTCTTATATAAATGGAGTATGGTTTGGAGAAGGATCATATTTAGAGATATGAGGTGAAGTGGTATTTTTATTTTTATTATAGTCTTCTGTATTTTTGGAGATTTTACTTACTTTTATAAGTTAAAGTATTTTTTAATAATAGCAATAAAACTTTTAAAGGAAAAAAATATGTAAGACAAGACAAGAGCTGAGAGAGATAAAGAAAAACCCAGTGGATCTAAAATATAGGCATTAGGGCATCAGGAAGCACATTTTGGAATGAAGTCGGACTGCAGAGAAAGAAATGAGGGTAACTGATGACAACGCTGTGATCCCAGAAAGCGGTAGCAGTTAAAGAAATTACCTTTTGTGTTCCAGAAAAATTACTCTATTTTTTGTGCTCCAGAAAATGTCTTCTTGCAGAGAAACATCATTCCTCATGTGACTTAGATGAGACTCATAGGTGCCCCTTCTTGTTCGTCTATGATAAAGCTAGACACAGACCCTCCAAATTCCCATTCGTTGCTTCCTGATGATTAGCTGACCGTTTTGTCCCCACTGACAAGTTGGAACAAAATTCTTGTTTACTATATAGTGGTTACATTTTCTTCCTCCAGGCCACTTGCTTTTGGTCTACCTTCAGCCTGAGCCAGTATAGGACCTCTTTTTTTTTTTTTATCATATTTTTCCCATTAAAATTGACCCCCTTATCCCTGCCTCCCCCTACGATCACACACTGTTGTCCATGTTCATGAGTCCTTTTACCATTTTGCTTGATCCCTCCACCCCATAATGCCCCTCCTGAGAATATGCTGACTAACTTCCGGATAACAGTCTCTGATTTACTGTCTTTTCACAGCCACTCTCACTCATCCCATTTCCCAGCCTGGTCCTTTCTAGCCTTGTTTCCTCTAAAAGCAAAGCCCTTTAATCACTAATCTTTGAGACACTTACAGAGCTTATGGCCCAAGCGGTCTCCCTACTGCAATAGTCTCCTTCCTCCCTCTTGCAATAAAATCTCTCCTTACCTAAGCCTGATTTTGTGTTTCTTGGATACTAATTAAAAGTTCAAGGAGTAATGATTGACTCTAGAGAAACGCTAAGGAAAAAAGTCAGAAAAAGAATTCTCAGCAGAATTGAAATCAGCATGCAGAGTGATGTGCAGGGAAGCTTGCAAAGTTACTAAGATTTCAAACTAATGTCTGAAAAAAACATGCCAATTGCCCACACAGAACAAAAGACTCCTTGGATCCCTTGATACAAAGTAGGGTTAGAGATAATGGCTCAACCCAGGAGGGGAAGAGGGGAGACAGGACTGTGGTCAGAGGGAGCACAAAGCCGGGTTCTATGGGACACAGCTGCAGTCTGTAAATGAGTGGTGGCAGGGACACCTGGAGGATGCAGCAGCCCCCACCCCTTTATCCACAGGGAGGTGTTTCAGGTGGAAGCCTGAAACCACAGATAGTCCTAAACCCTATACATACTATGTTTGTTTGCTATACATACCTATGATAAAGTTTAATTTATGTATTTGGTACAGTAAGAGATTAACAACAATAATTAATAATAAAATAGAAAATTATGATGATATACTGTAATCAAATTTATGTGAATGTGCACATGCACTGGTTTTCTCCCTCTCTCTCTCTCTCCCTCTCTTTCTCTCTCACCACAGATCGAATAACCAAGACAGCTACCAAGTGACTAGCAGGTGGGAAGCAGGCACAGTGAGGATACGCTGGACAAAGGGATAATTTATGTCCAGGGTGGGACAGCATGAGATTTCATCACACTACACAGAATGGCATGAAATTTAAAATTTACAGATTGCTTGTTTCTGGAATTTTTTATTTAATATTTTCAGACCAAAGTTGACCGTGGTAACTGAAGCTCAGAAACTGTGCGTAAGGGAGGCCTGTTACACTGTGCTAAATGTTAAAGCAACACCGTCACAAAAGTCAAAATCCAAACTGTCAACTCGTGCTAATGAAAATAACTGCCGATCCCCTCCTCCCAGGCATATGTCACAGAGGCAACCCTAATGAGAGTTTCAGCGTGTGCGGAATCTGAAGTTGTACAGGAGCCATGAGGAAGAACATCTTTTAGGCAGCAATCCTTATGATCTTACTTTTCAGCAAAAGTGGTGAAGCCTTAGGGGCAGAAATCCAAGCTTTTCCTACTGCTCAATGAACATTTTTAGGACAGCTCTGCAAGAGTGTTTCTGATCTTTTGTCCTGAGGCACTAATTCTAGAAAGGGGGACACAGAAGCCAGCTTTTAATGACAAGCATTTGCAACAAAGTAAACTCATTATTATCCCTGTCATCATGCTTAATATTAAGAACAAGTGCAGCAGAACCTTTGTTTTCAGATCTAGTGGGTTAGCCTAAAGCAGCAAGTCTCAGCTATTCTTGGTAAGATGCATAAGTAGGGTTGATGGTTGTCATAATGTATCTAATAATTCCAAACAAAATATCCATTTCATGTACTTATGTCTTCTCATATGCCCTCAAAGCTTATTATAAATGATGGATGTAAATAAAAATCTGTTTGTTGCAAGTTATTTAAATTTTGAAAATTTAGAAATAACCAATTTGGGGTTGGTTTAAAAATTTGTAACATATTCATAAAAATACAGCATATTATTCTGTAGATCTGTATTTAGAATCTATCATCTATCTATGTAGACAAATATAGACATAGAAGGGTAGCTACAATATGTCATTGAGAGTGAAAAAGCAAATTACAGGATGAGATGAGACTCACACACATGTTTTCCTAAAAGATCGACACAGAACCAGTAATTGCGGCTCCTTCTAGGAAGCAGATTGTGCGGTCAAGATGAGTAAGAGTATGACTTACCAATTTTTGTTTCATATAGTTCTCTATTATTTTTGACAATAAATAAGTGGTGCCTATATAATTTAAAATATCAATTTTTATTTTTTTAATTAATGCTAGGAACAGATAAATAGTCTCTGAAAAAGGGGCCAGCTTGTATGCAACATGACAATGCTTTTATGGAATGAATGAAGGGTGACGTGTAAAATATGAAACTGCTTTACAATCCTTAAAACAGCTATGCCCCCAAAGTAGTGAGGACACTTCAGACTCAGGGAAAACCAGCATCGCTAGAAGTTAAAAATACCCTTTGAACTATGCCTCGGCCTGTGGAAAAGCCAACTAGCACTCACGATTAGGAAGAAAACTTTAACAAAATTTTCTTCCACATTTAGAAATGCAAAGCTTTTATTTTCTTTAATCTCATTTTGTTATTTATTACTCCTCTGCTCATGCACATGCTTCATTAATCCCTCTGAGCTCACTTACAAAACACAATTCCAAAGATAAATTTATTAAGTCCTTCAAGAGGCCAACAACAGAATCTCTCACCAAGCGCTGGGCCCTCTTGAGAGAAAGGCCCTGAGCCAACGTATGAGTCACACACCCTCAGAGCATACCCTGGACTTCACCAAAAGAAATGCAAGTCGCCACACTGCCATTTAGCAGGGTTTATGGAAAATGTGTCTATAAAATATGTGCAGGAAACAGAGGCTATGCCAGTCTGCTCTGTACAGAGCCGTCTAAGCCCCTGAAAACGGCCGCCCCGACGGCAGCGCTTTGCGTACCTATTTCTCTTGTTGTTCAGTAATGCTATTTGTTTTGCAATGCTCTTTCGTTGATAATGAGCATAAAAAGTATAAGTGCATGTTTATTCTTTTAAATAAGCTTTTAAGTTCTATTTCTCAAGAAAATTGATGATACCCATGTAATTTGTAATGTGTTTGTCAGTGTTTACCATCTACATTTGGAGCCATGATGATTTTGTGGACTGAAAAACCAGATGTCAGAATTTGCTGAAGAATTATCAGCATCCACTTCAAGTGAAGAGCTAATTTAAGAAAAATTGCTCAAAGATAGTCATTTAACCTGTACAGATGTACAACTCTATCAAGCATAACTTTTCATTAAAATCAAAAGATTATGCTTATAAATTAATTTCACTTATTTTTGTAAACCTATGAAATGTGAAATAATAGCTGTTAGTGGGCTGGCCTCATTAACTGTAAAACTCTGTAAAAGTGAAATGGTTCCAGTTAGATAGTAGTGTTATCTTATGCTATAAGCAGAAAATCAATTAGTTCCAATAATGATTTAATAATTTTCTACAAATCATGGCATCAAAGATGAAGTTTCTGTAAGTTCTTCCTGTCAAAGATGAAACATTTGACCTTATTTTTTTTATTTTTTATTTTATTTTTTCCCATTACCATTTATGGGAAAATGGTTGTCCAGTCCATGATTCCTTTTCCTTTTTGCTTTAATCAATGTTGTTGAAATGTAATTTAAATATGATAAAATTCACCCATTTTAATTGTATTGATAATAAATGTTGATACGTGATACACTTAGGTAACCACCACGGCTGCAATGCAAATGCAGGACATTTTCATTATCCCAAACCATCTGCTATTAACCTTTAGTATTCAACTCTTTCACCACAGGAAAACTCTCACCTGCTGTCATTACAAATTAGTTTTGTCTGTTCTAAAATTTAACATATATCACTTCCACCAAGATGGCGGCATAGGTGGACGCACTCGCCGCCCGCACATCCAGAGTGTCTAAACAACTAACGCAGTAGCGAAAAATTAAACAACCAGAACGGACAGAAAAGAACTGAAGGGAAGTCCGACACCCAGGAGGTTGGAGAGGACGAACATCCAGGCCGGTAAGTGGGGCAGAACCAGGCGGAGGAATGGAGTGAGTGAGAGGCAGCTCTCACGGAGGGACTCATGACACCAGCGCCTGAACAGGGCGTGGCCCCGAACAACAGGTGAATCCCACAAGCCGGCGACGCTGCGGGAGAGAGGCCAGAGGGAGCCAGCAGAATCGAGTCTGGCGGAAAAGGCAGTGGGGAACTAGGGAGCGGAGGGGTGATGGGAGCCCGGGGTGAACGGCAGCCGCCAGTGCTTTCTCCCAGGCCCCGCCCCCAGAGGCAACATCACCCAAAAGCGACCCAGGTTGCCAGCAACGGCACTGGCGAGCCGACAAGTGCACCAAGATGAAAAGAATTAAAATGGCCAAAATGAAAGATCAGAACAAATTACAACTAACGGATGACGACATAGCCAACCTATCAGAAGCTCAGTTCAAAATGCTAGTAATTAAAATGCTAACAAAACTGGAAGAAAGGTGGATGCAAATAATTGAACAAATGAAGAATACGATAAGGATAATGGAGGAAGATTTACAGGGAACCAATAGGGAAAAAAAGGAAGTTGGATCTCAAACCAATGGGGTGGACCAGAAGGAAGAAATAAGAATTCAAAAAAGTGAGGAGGGACTCAGGAACCTCAGAGACATTTGTAACGACCCAACATCCGGATCATAGGGCTGCCAGAAGGACAAGAAGTTCACCAAGGAATTGAACATACTTTTGAACAGATAATGAAGGAAAACTTCCCAGACCTGGCAAAGGAAATAGGCTTCCTGGAAATCCAAAAAGCTCAGAGAACCTCAAAGAAGTGGGACCCAAAGAGGAACACACCAAGGCACATCATAATTACATTACCCAAGATTAAGAATAAAGAGAAAATCTTGCAAGCAGCAAGAGAAAAGGAGACAGTGACCTACAAAGGAATCCCCATAAGACTGTCAGCGGATTTCTCAAAGGAGACCTTCCAAGCAAGAAGGGGCTGGAGAGAGATATTTCAAATCATGAAAAGCAAGGGCCTACAACCAAGAATAATCTATCCAGCAAAACTTTCATTTAGAATGGAAGGGCAGATAAAGTGCTTCTCAGATAAGGTCAAGTTCAAGGAGTACA
>PVJI01026179.1:0-19341 GCA_004026765.1 Micronycteris hirsuta
ACACTTAAACAATTTCTAAACATTCCTCATTTCCTGGTAGTGATCTGCTAGTTATCCCAAGAACATGACAGTCTGGGCATCTGCGGAGCCTCTGCCTCTCTACTGAGGACGGCGGCTCCCCCAGCCGTTAGATTTACTCTGCGAGGTTGTGCACACAAAGCCATAGATACCGTATTTTGTGGTGATGTAAGACCTTTCAAGGATAACTTTTAAAACAGTAGCAGCACTTTTTGCCATTTGGGACAACTGGAAATATAAAAATCAGGTACCTTTCTCATACAACCAAAGTTGTTGAATCCTGCAGGTCTGTGAGCCTGGTTCCCTCCCCCCAGCACTGCCCCCAGTGAGCGTGGGCAATCGTCTCGCACAATCCATGACCGTGTCAGCATTGGCCATGCTTTCATACTGCCTCTGTTGTGATGTTGTCCAATCCGAACTCCTTCCTGCACCTTCCTAGCCAGAGGGCTGCTCGGAGAGGATGCGAGAAAGCCGGTGACTCAGTGAACTCCTCACGGCAGCTAACAGAACGTGTGAGGGTAAATTCCACATCTCAGGAACTCACATGGTCAGCCAAGTCAGACACTTGTCAAGAATGCTAAAAACTAAATGAAACGCTGAGTCTGTTAACAACTGAAGTCAGAATATGGGAGCCATCCATCCATCCAGTGATACGAATGCTCATGCATTAATAATTTAAAAATAAAGCCAGCTCCATTTTTCATCTATTAATGAGCTATGACCTGGGGATAATTCATTTTCCATTACATTCCTCTAACATTTTCTTAATATAACTGCCTGAGCCTTAACTGAGGCCTAAAACCAATAGACACAGCTTGAGAGTGGAAAACTGCAATTATCATACCATCTGTACTTGTCTTTTACTGTCGGGAGATGACACTTTTTATTTCCAGGACTCTGATGGTACACAATGGTAGCTCTGGCTTCCCGGATAGAGAAATCTACCCCATTGCACCAAACAAGGAAAGAACCAGGGAAGTCTGCTCATTTCACTCTTTCAACGCGGCGATTTTTACCACAGCCTACTTCTCGCTCCCTCCAAAATGCAACGAATACAGCTACAAAATATTTATCAGTCTTAACACTTTTCATACCGCTATGAGTTTTCTCGTGTTTCACGCGCCATCTGTTAAGGACCGCATCACGAGATAATTTAATTAACGTGCAGTTTGCCCAAAACCTGCGGTCCCTGGTGTATGTCTTAGAGATTTCTATGTGGTACGAAATGTGTTCAAAGCTTTGTTGACTTTGTATTTGCCCAGAGGAAGAATCGCTGCTGATAACAACAGGATCCTTCGAGGAGAGAGAAAGGCCCGACCTCGCCATTTCGGGAAGTGCCATTTAGAGCAGCCCCAGTGATAACTGACTGCACACCACATCCAAAGCGGACACTCCGCTGCTGCTGGAGGCCCCCAGATCAAAGTAAGCATTAAGTATTCGCTTATAATTTCAGATGGCAAAGGAGTGTTTGCTCAGCCTCTGAAATGACATCTCCTGAAAAATGATCAGTGTTGTTGACAATGGACAGTTTTTGAAAATAAAGACTAACAGTGTGCACACACACCTACAACAATTACAAAGTGTGGGGCGTGACGAGAGTTGCCTGCAGAGGAGCATTAAGAAAATAATTTTTTAAAGTGACTTTTTTTGCCAACACTTTGGGAGTGTCAACACAACTTTTAAGGATGTACTAAAACATCCTTCTTTTGTAAAGCTAACATCTCTCTCCATTATTCTCCCCAAATACTCAGCAGGTATTATTGGCTGTGAGATGCCCCCTAAAAGTAGGGCTCTTCCTATCATCAAAAGAATAAAAACCAAATCACAGTAGACTCTGCTGTGTACTTTCCCCTCTTAAATGTTATTTATGAAATAAGCGAGAAGCCGTCTTGTACCAAGTAGTCATTACAGATGGCTGAGATGTTCTGGAAACGAAGAGTTATAGGTGATGCTGATGGATGGTAGGAATGGGGAAGAGAAGCTCAAATATTTGAAGGGTTAAATGCCAATTCTGTTCTCTTAAACTTTCCTGCCTGGAACACGCAGACCCGCATGGGGGAGCTTCCATCAGCCTGTGGGTGGCGTGAATCTCGGCTTTACAGCAGGGCCGAAGTGCAAAGCGGGGAGAGACGGGCATTTAGCAGCTTCAGTACCACTTTCATCTCTGGTACTTGGTCTGGCCTGTGCCCCATAGCCTCCCATCACACAGCTGCTCAAGCCATCTCTCACGTAATAGAATACTTAATATACGACTGATACAGAAATCAATCTATAAGCATCAGTAAAAGAGAAATTTATCTCCCTGCCTCGAGAGGCTCTGAGAGAATCTTTGTGTCAAAAGGGTCCTAAGAGAACATTCATCCATTCATTAAAAAAAATACTTTTCTTCCATATGACAGGTACTAGTCTAGGAGCTAGGGATACAGTGGTAAAACAACACAACAAATGTTAATAGTAATAAATTATTACACTGTAATTTTATATAGTGCTTTGTATTCGAAACACTGCTCTATAAAAAGTAAAATTTACCTATAAAGCAGTTCCCATAAGACTATCTGCCCATTTCTCAGAAGAAAGCTTGCAGGCAAGAAGGGGCTGGAAGGGAGTATTCAAGTCATGAAAGGCAAGGACCTACATCCAACATCATTCTATCCAGCAAAGCTACCATTTAGAATGGAAGGGCAGGTAAAGTGCTCCCCAGATAAGGCCAAGTTAAAGGAGTTCATCATCACCAAACCCTTATTATACGAAATATTGAGGGGACTTATCTAAAAAAAAAGAAGACCACAACTATGAAGAGTAAAATGACAACACACTTAACAACTATCAACAACTGAACCAAAAACAAAAACAAACTAAGCAAACAACTAGAACAGGAACAGAATCACAGAAATGGAGATCACAGCGGGGGTTATCAGTGGGGAGGGAGAGGGGGAAAAGGTACAGGGAATAAGAAGTATAAATGGTAGGTACAAAATAGACAGGAGAAGTTAAGAATAGTATAGGAAATGGAGAAGCAAAAAAACTTAAATGTACGACCCATGGACATGAACTAAGTTAGGGGGATGGCGGTGGGAGGGGGTGCAGGGCTGGTAGGAATAAAAGGGAGAAAAATATGGAACAACTGCAATAGCATAATCAAGAAAATATAATTTAAAAAGTAACACTTGCATAAATAAATGTTATATAATTATATAAAATAAATGAACTATTATGATCCTGTAATAAGTTTATGAGGTAGCGCTATCATTATGCGCATTTTCCAGATCAGGGAAGTGAGGCTCAGGAAAGCGAGGCACAGAAAAGGTGGAGGAATGTGTCCGAGGTAACACAGCTCGTAAGTGGTGGAGCCAGGATATGACCAGGAAGTGGACGTTCCAGAGCCTGCAATCAATAACTGTCTCTGTCTCTGACACCACAGAGATTAGACGGTAATGGGATAAGCAAAATAGATACATATGTAAGTATTTAACTGTATACTCTATACATACATACATACACTATACAGATAGAAATTGATATAACTGAGTAATTCACATAGGATATAACATCATGACAAAAAGTAAAGCTACTAAGGGACGTATTTTCGATGGGTGGTCAGGGAGGGTCCCCACGAGGAAGTGCCCTGTGAACAGAACCTAGATGAAGCGAGGCTAGATTTTCACACACTCTGGCAGTTCTCAGACTGCAGGCTGCGGAACCCCCGGGGCCCTGGCCTTTGTGGCTGGTGACAGGGAGAAGGGCGGGCAGGGCCTGAGGCCGAAGCGACCCAGTCCCCAACCACAGCAGCTCAGCTTCCGTCTGGCCCTGATTTGGGGGTCCAAGTAAAATTTGATAAAAAAAAAAAAAGATTCCAAGTCTTTAAAAAAAAAAAGTTGTGAAAAAGCACTGGTCACGCCCAATCTCTTTAGTTCACAGACAAAGACACAGAGAGAGGTGAGCCACGATTTGCTAGAGGCTCACTACTGCGTGCCGGCACTGACAACAGAAGAGAACCCGACCCTCTACCGTTGAGTCCAGTGCACTTTCTAGACTGCCAGTCTGCCAGCCCTAACTGCCCTCCCTGCCCAGGACATGGCATTCATCTTCTGAGGGTATCGAGAGAAGGTTTCATCCCAGAGACTGTTTCTGAGTTTGGAAGCATCATCCCAACTCCAGGCTTAGCAAGAGGAGATACACACACGCCCTGTCCTGTCCCTCGTTTCTACTAAACTGCCCCCACCCCATCTCTTATTCACATTTAGAGTTTTCCTTATCTTAACCCAATATAGCGTTCCTTATTACATTACTGCACAAATCTCTTTTAAGTGACTTCAGATCCTTTGTGTAAATATGTGTGTGTGGGGAAAGGAACATTTGTCGTGTGGATTTGGCACGAATGCACATTTCTGCGTCTTCAAATAAATGAGATGCTGATGATGAACCTCTGATGACATGACTGGCAGCAAGAATGAATTTGGGGTACGTAGGGAGCCGGGTTTGTCTCAATCTGGCAAATGTGACTCAGCCCCTGTATGGAAAGCCGAACGGAGCAAAGTGGGGGGCAGGAGCCAGAACTTCAGACTGGTTTCCCGTGGGAATCAGGCTGAATCCCGTAGAAAATGCATCCAGACTGTTATGGCTTGCTCTTGCTAAAACTCCCTCACCTTGGTCTGAAACAGTACGTTTATTGCCTATCTTAAAGGTAGTTTCCAAAGCCTGTGTGAAGTTTCCGAAGGACAGAACATAATCAGCTCGCCACCTTTCCCTTCTGCATTTGTTATTTTCATGTTATTGATTATACCTAAATGTAGACAACAATATTCTATATAATAGATAATAAATCCTTCTTTGATGTTAAGACGCAAGAAAAACAACAAAAACCTGTCCAGGCAAGGGTCAGTGTGCTCTCCCCTTGAGAGGAGTGGCTGCAGGACTCTCAGTACCATACTGTCCCTTTTTCTCCACGGGACTGCTGTAGTCTGTGCGTTTGTTTTCGTCTCCGGCCACAACACGCAGACTCTGCTGGCCGGAGTCTCCCACGGGGGCAGCCTCCTGTCCTCGGACCACCACATCACACAAGGAAACATTCTCAGCCTCGTCTGAAGTTTGGGCCACCTCCTTCTGTGGAAACTCTGGCTGCTGCAGTGGTCACTGAGATGGGGCCGGAGCCCTCAGTAACTCGTACGTTTCCGGCATGGCCTCCATTTACGAAAAGCATACCCAGTCAGTTTCTTCCAAAGGTAAGAAAGAACAAAGTCTCTGCCAGCCAACTTTAATTCCACTGCAACCAAAAGTCTCTGAGTAACTGTTTCTGTTCCCCAGAATAAACAAACCGACTGAACTTAGTGTCGCGTCAGTCAATTCAAACTTGGTGGATCTGTTTACAAAGGAAGAGCAAGCAGCTGGTTCACACTATTGTCCACAATAAATTACAACAAGTGAAAAGGGAGATACATTTCGGGAACGGCAATCAGCTTCACAGTACAGATGGGCTTATAGATGGCCCTTCCAATTTTTAATAATCTCCATAATTTATGTGTGAGCAAAGAAAGGCAAAGATGCCTAATGCACCCCTCTCCTCTGACTTAGTACAAATCACTTTGATTTACTCGGGCAATACTTCATGGTCCAGTTAACTTCTTAATTAAAGACAGCAAGATGTTCGTGTTCCATGCAAGTGGCACGGAAAATACTGTTTTGTGCGCAATATGTTCAGCGGGGAGTTGAAGCTGTTTTGCTTACTGAGGAGGGGCCACCGGAGCCTTCGCTTGGTTTCAAAACAAACCCGAGACACGCTCTTCTCACCGCGACTAAACCGCGTCAGGGCAGTCTCTTCAGACCAAGCTGGTGCGTGTCTGCCGTCCTATTCCTCTTTTTTTCTTGCCTCCGGCAGAGCATGCCAAGTCCAAATTTCCACCTTTCTCCTCCTTGTCGGCCTCCTCCCCATTTGTGGTTTGTTGTGGCGAGAAGAATAAAGGCCAAACGAGGCGTGTTCTCGGGGGCTCGGGGTGGGGAATGGCTGTGGGGGGCCAGGACCCAACCTCCAGAAGCTCTGGGACTGCCACCCCTTGGCACTGAGCTTGCATACTTCTTCCGAACCCACAGCAGCCAGACCCTTAGCAGAAACTGAGGCAAAGGAGAGAGCAGCAAGAAGGGAGGAGCAGGATCCGTGAGTGACTAGAATCCTAAGAAGCCAATCTAGTTTCTGGACTTCTGCATGATCAGATACACATATGTACATTCTCATGTCCATAAACCAGGAGTTGCCTCCTCAAGGAACGTCAAGGCCTCATGTAGACATACGTGAAGAGGTTGGGTGGGAGGCAATAGTGACGGGTGGAGACTGTGGCAAACAGCAGGCAAATGCCCGGCCAAAGGAGGCAGCTGCTACTCAGCTCTGGTCCTTAGCAATATAATAGAACTACTTCCCCAGATTTCTGGTTTTTCATGAGACTCAGAAAGTGTAGGCTTTTAAAAATGTCAAATCTGTAGGAATTCAAATATCAGAAAAAAATTCATATTTAAAGGAAAACACCATGTGAATAAACTATACCTGTCGGGTTCTGTCATAAGGTTCATATTAACAGTTCACTTAATAGTTTATGATTTTGGTCACTTAAATTCATTTACCCCTCACGATAAACTTATGAAGTAGAGAATATCATCTCAGTGACTAAATCAGACACAATTAAGCTCAGCCATGTATTATCCAATGCTGTTTCCAGTTTTCCTTTCTTAGCGCTTCTGAACTCGTTCAGAGAATTAACATGCTTTCCTCACGAGAGGGAAACAGCATGTCTGATGACCCAACTTCCTGTACTAAAGGCAGTGTCATGAGACATCCAGTCACCTGGTGAACATGTGTTGATGTGCAGGAGCACTGAAACCCCGGGTTTTAGCTCTGACTCTCGCGGGTATAACTTGGGTAAGTCCTCCCTGCCTTCTGGGCCTTGGGCCCCACACGGTAAATGAAGTGACGGGTCTAACTGAATTCTTAGGGGCTTTCCCCTCCATCCTGGATATGTCTTGGTAATTCAGGCTGATGAAGTAAGTCTGAACTCACAGCATGCCAGAATTGAAATGGAATTAAAAAATCCAACCTTTCAAATAAAACAAAAAGATAACAGATACAAATGTGAAAATCACGGTGAGGATGACCTACTCGGAGTTTCAAGGAGCACAGAGCAGTTTCTCAGCTTTCATAAATATGGACAAACTGGGATGCCCTCAAACTCCATTTTCTTAAAAAATATATTTTTAAAGAGTTTATTTATTTATTTTTAGAGAGGAAGGGAGGGAGAAAGAGAGAGGGAGAAATATCGATGTATGAAAGAAACATTGATCAGTTGCTTTTCACAAGTCCCCAACTGGGGACTGGGCCTGCAACCCAGGCATGTACCCTGACTGGGGATTGAACTGGTGACCTTTTGGTTCACAGGATGGCGCTCAATCCACTGAGCCACACCAGCCAGGGTTCAAATTCCACTTTATATGTGGGATTCAACTCCTATAGGAACTAACATTCAGACTGGTTTTTATCAAGCAGTGTCATGGGTGCTTGTTTTAATCTTTAACTATTTCATATGTTTTGCTTTTTGTATAGCATAAAATGAGTGGAAATGTCATTGCTGGACCAAAGTATATAAAGATTTTTTAAGGTACTTGGCATATACCATAAAGCTGTTTGTTTGTTTTTCAGGAAAACTGTGCCAAGAATCTGTAAGTGCCAGAGCCGGCAAACATTTTTAAGCAGAAGAATGAGAAAAAAGTGAGGAGAACATCGAAAGAGTGTAACTCAGTGAAAGAAAAATTGAAAACTAAAAGCTATGAACATGAAGTGGGTTTCCTTAGTGGGCCCTGAGTTAGCGCTAAAGACGACATCGAGAAGAGGAGGCAAGGCCTCTTGGTTCGCAGGGATGTCAAGCCTCGGATGGGATTTGTAACACGTGATGCTGAGGATGTTGACATCATCATCGCCGTCAGAAGGGGCTGACAGCGGGAGTCGGCGTTTCTGGAGCACTCACTTCATCTCAGCTTCTATATTAAGTACTTAGCAAACACTGTCTTCCTGCTTTCCCACCACCCACGACGGAGGCATTAACATCATCTCAGTTGCCTGGGTACAGAAACAAGGACGTGCCACGTGATGAAATGGCTCAAAGATCACCCATCTGTCACACGGCAGCACCGTGCTCACCTGAGACCAACAGCATAGCACGTGGGCTTCCCCAGGGACTTGCAGAGGGACCCTTGGCAGAGGCGACTTCTCGGAATCCCATTCAGATATGATTTCATAATTCTATAAACAGCTTCTGGTAGCTAGAAATCCTTAAAATAGGTGAGGGTTTATAGGGTAAACATTTTTGATGACATAAATACCCTTAAACCTTTGATAATACTGTTCCACTTTTTCTCTTAAATTCATTTTGAAATCCCTCCTCCAACTTCTTTTTCTGCCCCCTCCTCTCCTGAAGTTCTAAATTCAACACAACGATGGGCTGGGACCCTGGGCTCACCCTACGCGCAGCTTGCAGTGAGCACGGATGCAAGTCCACTGTGCGAGTTTTCCGCGGCGGCGGGCCTAGCACACAGTATGCAACCAATGCTGCTTCCCTCACCCTTACCGCTTTCCACCAAGTTAGGCAAAAGCACCACCTAGTTCCAGCATTGTGGGAAGCAAGGTAAAAAGCCTCTCTGAATAAGTAGGAGTCTGCCACTTTTGTCCAAAATGATACTTTGTGATTAAAGTTCTCCTCAGTATTCCTTCATTCGCTCTACCTACCAGAAGCTCCTGCCAGAAATGGGTAGCTGTATGTAGCAATTAAAAAGTGCCTATCACACTAAAATGGGGATTTGAACATGTAGTTTTTGGCATTACATCCCTCACCTTTACAAATTTCTGTACTAATGCACTCAGGACGTAGTTCTAGGGACAGGCTATGCTTCAGATTAGATGACAGAATAGTTAATTTTGTGTGTCCTTTTCAATCTATTTTCTGAGCAGCATGACACTTCACTGCTTAAAAGCTGTGCATCCATGTAGCTAAAGCTAGAAAGGCCCGGGGCTTTCTTCCTAGTCCCAGAAGGAAGTTTTTATAGAGATGAACATTTTCTTACCAATTTATCTTCCAAAGTGATTACTATTACACTAATCAATTTGTAGTGACTTTACCAGGGTTGCAACCTTCAGTAATGAATTCGGATACAATATTGAACATTATGTGGACTGCTTACCCAACCTCAGTTCCTCTTGGATCAATGAAACACAAAACCAAAATGAAGTCAGGTGCTGCATCGTTAGTCGCCCTCGCTTAGAGGGGCTGAGTAATCTTGCTTGGCTGGACACTGCGAAAACCAGGAGCTGTCCCATAAAACAGAAGCAGCCATGACCTCTGGAGAAATGATACTGCAGATAATTCTACAGAGAAAGGTCTTCCAGGGGCATTCTGTAAGCCATCGTCAAGTGCATCAGAAAAAACCAGTAAGCTGAAGATGCCAGATGGGGAATGGAAAGCCGCGCTACATGTGAGGTTCACATGAGCATTACGTGAGGGTATGATCAGGAAGCATGGCTGATTCTATTGGCTGCCTGTCCAACAGTCATTCCCAAGACCTCCTTTGCTACCAGAGCCCCAGTTTTGTCCAGCTGGCAATTATCTCTGTGCTTGAGGGACGGGGAGCCCTATATACTAAGTCGCCAGCTCCTAGTGTTATTCTTCTGCCTTTTTGATCCAACATATATTTTCACTTTCTGTGACAATTCAAAGAGAGACTAGGTTGTCATGCTTAATATGTTATTCTATATTCCCTTCTCTGTGGCCTGATGTCATCCCAAAGAAAAATAGTAAAGGTCTATGCCCTGAGCCGCTTTTTATCAGTAATATCTCTCACCAGCCAAACCAAGACACAGCCCAACTGCAGGCAAAAACTGTCTTATTCTTCTTTAAGTTGGATATTAAATAGATGGTTAAAAAAGATCTCAATAAAATGACATGCAATTTATTCTTAAAATTATTTAGATGAGCAAATTGTCTGATTCTACTTATATGAAGTTCTAAGAAATGCAAGAAAATGTAGAGGACGGGAAGCAGAGCATTGTTTACTTGGGAACAGGGTTTGAGAAATAGGATGGGCACCACAGGATGAAGGCATGGAGGAACTCGTAGGGGTGATGCATGCATTACCATGATTTTGGTGATGGTGTCACAAGTATGTATATATGTAAATACTTGTAAAATTGCACTCTTTAAATATGTGCAGCTTATTCCATATCAGTTATACCTCAAAAAAACTCTTAAACTTTTAAATAGATGTAAAAATTTATTGTTAATATATTCTTTGGAGGAAAATAAGTACAGAATAGAATGCAAAGTATGGTTTTGTTGAAAAATATACTCATGGTGGATGACTGAAAAAGTCCAATACATTGTCAGCAGTGCTTGCAACTGCAAGATAAATTTAAGGGACACTTTCATTTTTAATAATTCATTACTCAATTTCACAGATACCTACTGAGCACATACTATGTGTAAAGACTTAGCAATAGGGCTGGGGAACGTAGTCGGGAAAATCCAGACAATCTCTTGCTCTTCCAAATATATAGTCTTAGGTAAATAAGAATGGCAAACGCTGACAGTTGCAAGGGGAAAAACCAGGTGTTTTATACACAGCTGCCGTGCTCAGTGGAGTGACTGAGGGGGGTCTTTCTAAAACGGTGATATTTGGACTGAGATCAGGCTGACCAGAAGGCGCCTTGCATGGAATTCTCGTGGGCGTCCGCTTTCATTCCAGGTGCAATGGAAGCCAATGGAGAACCCTGCACAAAGGGCTGGAATGACTTCCCATTCTGAATAGGCCACTTTGGCTGCATTTCGGATGCGGAGATTAAATGGCAGCAGAGAGAGGGGAGGCTACCGCACAGATACTGGTCATGCGGCATCACCAGGGGAGAGACGGTGGCTTGAACTGGGAGTGACATAGAATGGAGAATGTGTTTCAGGTAGAGTTCACGTAACTTTCTGATGGATTTGATTACATATGCATTTCTGTGCACAAATGTAATATTTTCTTCAGTTGGGAGATATTTATTTTGTTATAAGAAATATATAAGGTTAGCAAACTTTATTTATTATATTTTCAAAATGAAAAATTCTTAAGAAAAATGGAATAACAGTGAATTTTAACACTGTATTTTCTTTAAATGGTTATTTGAAAGCACTGAATTTAACTCACTGAGTTTTCAATATTAAGGGGATGTTTTTAAAATTATCATTATTTTTTAATCTTCTAATCACGTGTATCTTTGAGTTGTGGTCAAATGACTCCACTTTCTGAAAGGTTGGCTGAAATACTTGTTAAAAGTTCAATTCCTGAATGAGTATGAGATATACTAGGTACCCTTCCTCAACTCTTCTAAAACACATTTCTCAATTTCTTTATAGAAATCTAATTCTACACCAAGAAAACTTATTTGAGGATATTTTACTTAACACATATTAACTATTCTACCTGTGATCTTAAAATCTGCTCATGTGTACACATGCGATCTAGCCAGACCATTTATACAGTTACAGAAATATCACGAATACAGGTCAGAGAGATTGGCAAAGTGCAGTCTGCAGCCTGCTTTTGTGTGTCCCTTGAGACAATGGGTTTTTTTCCCCTTCATTTTTACAGAGTTGTAAAACAGGGAAAAACACCTAAAAAACCTAAAATATTTACTTCTCGCCAACACCATTAGAGGAAAATGGCCAGTTCAAACTAGTGAGTTAAACAAGTTTCATATAGATGAAAGTATTCATCTAAAGTGCAACTCATAACTCAAACCAACGATTTAACTAACCAGCTTGCCAGGACGGGAGAAGCAAAGACAGATCAAGAGCTAGACCACTAACTTACACCACACACCAGAATGAACTAAAATGGATAACAGACTTAAATATAAGTTGTGACAACATAAAAGTCGAAGAGGAAAACATAGGCAGTAAAGTTTCAGATATCCCATGTAGCAATGGTTTTGCTGATATATCTCCTGGGGCAAGGGAAATAAAGGAAAGAATAAACAAATGGGACTACATCAAATTAAAAAGCTTCTTCATGGCTAAAGAAACCATTATCAACATGAAAAAGAAACTGACCGTATGGGAGAACATATTTGCCAATGATACATCAGACAAGAGTTTGATCCCCAAATTGTATAAAGTACTCATATAACTCAACACCAGGAAGAAAAACAGTATGATTAAAAAATGGGCAAAAGACCTGAATAGACACTTCTCCAAGGAGGACATACAGAGGGCCCATAGACATATGAAAAGATGCTCAACATCACTGGTCATCAGAGAGATGCAAATTAAAATAACAATGAGATACCATCTCATACCAGTCAGAATGGCCATCATTAATAAATTTATAAGCAACAAGTGCTGGCAAGGATGCAGAGAAAAGAGAACCCTAGTGGGAATGCAGACTGGTGTAGCCACTGTGGAAAACAGGATGGAATTTCCTCAGAAAATTAAAAATGTAACTGCCTTTTGACCCAGAAATTTTTGTGCTGGGAATATATCCTAAGAATCCCCAATCACCAATTCAAAAGAACCTATGCACCCCAATGTTCACAGCAGCAATATTTACAATAGCCATGTGCTGGAAACAGCCTAAGTGCCCATCAGTAAATGAGTGGATCAAAAAACTGTGGCACATTTACACAATGGAACACTGCAGCAGAAAGAAGGAGCTTCTACCTTTTGCAACAGTATGGATGGAACTGGAGACTATTATGCTAAGTGAAATAAGCCAGATGGTGAAAGACAAACACCACAGGTCTCACCTATAAGAGGAAGCTAATGAGCAAAATAAATTAATGATCAAAATAGAACTATATGCATGGAGACATGGAACAGACTGACAGTGACGGGGTAGGGGGAGGGGATAATGGTGGAAAGAAGGGGAAGGGACTAGTTAAAGAGCATGTATGAATGACCCATGGACTTGGATAACAGTGTGGGGACCGTGGGAGTCAGGGGTGGGGTGGGTGGAGGAGGGCAAAGGGGGAAAATGGGGACAACTGTGATAGAATAACAAGAAAAAATATTTAAAAAAATTAAAACTCAACAACATCAACAAAGAGCAATGCATGTCACAGGGATTTCTGAAATGCTTAAAATCAACCATCTCCATTCAGTCTAAGACAGAATCATGACCCAAACCTCCGTGTTATGGTTTCAGCCCATTCCTCCTTCCAGGATATAGCTTCCTCGAAGACAATGGATATGTTTACAATACTCTCGGTACTTTAAGGGCACAAGCCAGGATGCTATGAGTTTCAGTTAAGCTTTATCATCCTTGAGCAGATACATTGATTCGCATTTTGTGATGATGTTAACATCATGCCTTCCTCTCTTTCACTAGGCACACAAGGAAATCCATTTATTGGCAATTCAGCAGTTGCACTCAGTTTCATACAACTCAGTAGTTTAGACAGTATTCAGTTTAAAGTTACCCACTGCATCAAGTTGCTGAATTTCATTCATTCCCCAATCAATGCACACAATGCAAATGCCGCTTTGGGGACTTTCCGGTCACTCTTTGCTCCAGGTGCACACGAACCAGCCCAGGCAAAGCAAATGTATTAATAATCCCCTCCACCCAGCAAAGTCCACCACCCACCAAAAAGCAAAAATAAAAACTAAAGAAACAAAACTCACTCATAAACAATAATTAATATTGATAATATTGGTTAATAAAAGCAAGGTATCTAGGGACCACTATCATGGCAAAAGAGAAGGAATGAGAGAGAAAGCTTAGGAATGAAACTGTGGTTAACAGAAAGCTTCAGAATGACATTTCTGAGTGGAAATCCTTGCCCGGCTACCCCATAACTATGTGGCTCCGCCCACACTTCCTTTCCAAGCCTCCGTTCTTTAACGGAGCTGTGGCTACACTCAAGACTTCAGGTCTGAATGCATCTCCTGCCCCTATGCCCTCCCCCCTTTATGTTGGGGACCACTCTTTGTGGTTTCTGGGACTGTAGCCTCGCAAGAACAAGCCTTGAAAAGGGCTAGTAAGTCTCCCTGGAAAACTAAGTAAAAACACAGGTGGCAGACATGACCCGACTCTAACACCAAGGGTTCCCTGGGAATCAGGCCTGATAAATACATTGTATCCTTTGAAGCTTGCTCTGCTTTGGTTGTACAGCCCTGGTGATATAAACCCAATGTCTAAGTTCAAGGTATAAGGAGTAAACTCCTTATCTCAAGAAACATGTCTTAAAGACCCTCTGGCGTTAATATGACTAACAGACCCTGACCTATGACAGATCTCTGTGTTCCTTCAATTGGTATCTATAGATAATACCTGTTTTTGTATGACTATACCCTTTTCGACATTGATTGATGAGCTATGCATGTATGCTGTGTACACCTACACATGCCATTACCAATAAAGGCCATTTGGGAGAAGGGCTCGGGGTGTTCTCCACTAGAGGGAATTGCCACCCCCTTTCCTGATGTAGCAGCAAGATTGTGGCCAGGATGACTTATTTCTCATCTGCAGCGGACGGGAGGATTCTGCTGGCCGGAATTCCTCCCACGCCTTTATACTCAGCTGATGGCAAGACAGATTTCCCCCAATTCAGATTCCAGAGGAGCAATCATTCCTTCTCTCAGCAGAGACTTACCGGTCGGGACTGGATTTCTTTGGCGTAGAGAGGTTGCAAGAATTCTGAGTCTCCTTCTAGCTTTAGACCTTTTTCTGTGATTCTCAAGTTTCCCATTCCATCCTGAAACAGAGGCACAGAGATAACATGAGAGAGAGATTAGTCAAAGTTTCAAAACACCTCAGGTTTTCAATTTTTGAAATGAAGATATTGACCTTTTTTTCAGAGAGTAGAATGAGGGAGTACTGGTTCAAACAAATGCATGAAATACTAGCAGGCGTTGTTCGTGCAATTATGCACACAGCCCCCTTGCTCACTTATTCTAAGAAAATTCTATTCCAAGCCATCTGTAATGACCCCCAGTCATTCACTTGCTCAGATGAAGGAGGCCCTTTTGCAGAGAGAATGGAGGCAGGAGGTGAGTGGGTACAGAGAAAAGGATGACTTGCCAGGTTAAAGCGACAGATCCTTTTTTCCAAAGCTGGAAGTCTGTTGGACAAACCCAGCCTTTGGACATGGTGTGTATGGCTCACAACATATTTAAGAAGTCAAGGAATTGCTAACAATTTTACTAACAGCTTATTACAGAAATATCAAAGTATATACAAAACTAGAAAGAAGAAGCAAATATTTATGCACCTATTATTTCATCTTCAACAAGTATGAGTTTATATCTCCTGTCATCTATGCCACCCACCACACTGCCCCTCCACTGTTTGAAATTAACCATAGTTCCATTGCCACACTGAAGGAGACAATAACTCCTTAATAGCATCAAACACCCACCTGTCACTGTTTGGATTGCATTAATATTTATCTCGTTATTCTATTTATTTGAATCAAGTTCTACACTACAATTGGTTGATACATAAAATACTAGGTAATTTCCTGAAATATCCAAAGTTAGTCAGGTTCTCTCTCATAAATAAATACATACAAACACACACACACTTGATTTTATAAGCAAAACATGTCATTTTTCTAACAGCACTGCCCAAAGTTTAGATATTGCTGAAGATTGCCACAATTTCATATAATGTGTTCCTTTGTGCCCCATATTTCCTGTAAATTGGTAGTTAAATCAAGAGGCTTGATCAGGTTCAGACTCAGTTTTCTAGAAAGAATATATCCTAGGAAATGGAATGTATTAGTTTTCTATTGCTACTATTACAAATAACCACAAACTTGGTGGCTTAAGACAATGCCAATGTATTATCTTATAGTTCTGTGCGTTACAAGCCTGACCCAGCACTCAAAAGACCAAAATCAAGGTGTCAGCAAGCTGCTGCATTTCCTTCTGGAAGCTCTAAGGGAGACTTCACTTGTTGACTTTTTCTAGCTTCTCAAGCCTGCCCACATCCTTGGGCTTGCGGTCCCTCCACCTTCAAAGTTGGCAATAGCTGGTTGAGTCTTTCTCACATCCAGTCACTCTGACAAGTCTCCTGCCTCTCTCATGCACACCTGGATAATCCAGGATAATCTTCCTACTTTAAGATCACCTTATTAGCCAACAATATCACCTGTAACTTAACCCCACCGTGTCGTGTTATGTACCATATTCATGGGTTCTGAGGTCAGAACACTGACATCTTCAAAGCAGAGGTGGCATGGCTCTCCTCAGAGGCACACAATGCTTTTTGCTGCATTGCTGCCGGTCATTGGTGATCTCTGCCTAGAGGATCCACCACTTCACTAGAGAGTTAAAATTGGTGATAAAATAATTCTATTATTTCTTCTGAATTTGTTAGCTGGAATGTTCTATCAAGAGAAATTGCACGTCATCAGCTACATGTTTACCCTAAATTATAATTTAGATAGGAACTTGATAGATGCTTGGTTTTTCCTCCTTTATTTATTGATCTTCAAAATATTGGTTTTTAATATCCTCCAAGGATGATTAATGAGATTTTTATTTTATTTATTATTGATGAGAGAGAGAAAGAGACAGACAGACAGACATTGATTTGTTGTTCTACTTATTGATTCATTCACTGGATGATCCTTGTATGTGTCCTGACTGGAAATCGAACCCGCAACCTTGGTGTATTGGGATGACGTTCTAACCAACTGACCTACCCAGCCAGGGTGAGATTTTCATTTTAATCTCACATAATGATATATGAATATCACTATGATTTTCATTTTCTTTCTCTTAAGCTCCAAGGGTCCTTCTTTCGCCTCTAGAACTTGTTCCTTCTACCTCTGTGACTTTCTAAGTCAACTTTCGCTTATAAAAATATAAACAAACAAACAAACAAATATATAAATAAATATCATCACTATGAACATTTTGATTCGTTTCACTCCAGGACAGTTTTTATCCCTGTTGATGGTCTCACTGGCCTGTCCTTGCTTGGTGGGGGTCTCTTCAAGGTGACTAAGTCCTTCTCCTGTGCCCTGGCAGTCCTCAGTGGGCCCCAGCTCCCACACAACGAGGTATTCCAGGGCCATCTTATTTACACATGCTCTGCCCTGGGCCCAGAAGCAGCCTTGTCTAATGAAAAGTGCTGATTCATTTTGGTGGGAACGGGTATTTAGAGGTCACAAGCTGGGAGCTGCGGGTGCTCACTGCCATGGAATCAGCCCCTGTTTCTGTGGACAGAGCTAGAAAATAAGTTATGTTTTTAAACAGAAAAACCATGAGCTCAAACGAAACTTCAGTTCAGACGCAGGACTAGAAGGTGGAAACCTCGCGGCTCTCACAGTGCCATGTCCTGTATTTTACACTGAAAATCCACGTTCTCGGTGACCCCATGATGATCCCGGGCGCAATTCAACCCGCGACATGCTCAGAGCAGTTTCAGAACACAAATGCCACCACCATAGTAACACTGTGACTAAGAAAAATAATTTACAATGTGTCTTTCAGAATAGTTAAAGTGCATTCTATTGGGAAAGTCAAGTCAAAATCCTGGGTTTCAAAGTCACTGGCAAGAGTTCCGTCCCGTGCAGTCATTGCACCAGCCTGATGACCAGGGAGGCTCACTTGTTCCTTTCCCCCCACTTTCAATTTTTAATGACTGCTTTTTAAAAAATCTAGTTTGGTTTTATGGATTTCTAAATTATTTATACAGTGCCAAAGTCGGATCTACAAAACAAAATATATTCAAAGAAGTCTAGCATCTTTCCTTGTCCCCACACACGCCTCCTCTCTGTATCCTGGTTCTCTGGAGAAAATGAACCAATAGGATGGATGTGTGTGTGTGTGCATGTACACACACACACACACACACACACACACACACACACACTCATTTATTTCAAGGGATTGGCTTATGCAGTTACGGAGGCTGACAAGTCCCAAGGTCTGCAAGCAGCAGTCTGGAGACTCATCCTAAGAAAATAAATCACATAGAGGCTTTTAAAAAATTTACTCCTCCATTTTCCCAATACTATTAGGAAATTGAATGACTTGAATAAAAGCAGCAGGTTTTCAGCTTCTCGGGAAGACGGGAATCCCTGGCGGGTCTGAGCCTGCCCGCTCCCCTCAGCAGGAGGCGAGCAGCAGCCACGCTGCCTGAACCCCGCTCCCCAGGTCACCACAGTCCCCACCCAGCCCGTCTCACTCGCTCAGCTCCGAGCGTCTCCCCTGAACGGACCAGGCACTGCTGTGGGCTCTACCCCAGTATGTTCAGTACAGACACCACAAGGGGGTGGAGGGGAGGTGAACGGCTAAGTAGAAAGTGGGCACTGTCCCCAGCCGTCCTCCACAACAGCACCTCAGCCTGCGGACGGGAGCGCATCTCTCAGGGCAAGGCTGTGCCTCCGTGGACAGCCTGCCATCGGTACGTTGCTGTGTTTGGTACTTGTGGGCACAGCTCTGCCCAGCGGGCCCCAGGCTGGGCGTGCAAACCTAGTGTGGCAGGCAACAGGCTGAAGGGCGGGTTCACATCACTCCGGCAGCAGGTGGAATCCACAGCTCAAAGAAAAACATGAAAAGCAAATATCCACCCAGATATTTCTCCTCCCCTCTTGTAGTACCTAGGTAGATCCCCCATCCTTCGCACTTACTGATGCCTCGCTAAGTGCCGATTTCTACACTCTGTGCTTTTCACCCTTCATCTCATTTCCTTCATTATTACTGAAAACTACCATGGTACTTCTGGAATTTAATCATAGCAAAACATTACGTAAATGTTGAAATATGTGGCTATAGAGTTGTCAGTTATAAAAAACACAAAAACTTACACTATCTCAAAGTTTCACGTTAAAAGAGCAATTGAATATGCTATAATATAATGGAATACTATGTAATTCTTATAAAGAAATATTTGAGAACATGGGTAAATATTTATAATCAATCATTAAGTAAAATAATTAAGTAAATACAGGTATATTTTATGCCACATTTATATAACTATATATGCATATTCATATATGTATATGTGCACATAACAGGAAAAACTACCGAAAAAAATATACTTAAATGTTAAAACTGAATATCTTTGTATGCCTAGGATAGGAGTGCTTTCTATTTTTGTTTATCTGCAATTTCTAATTTTCTATAACTACCGATTGTAATTTTAAAAACCCTTAAGTTATAAAAATTAAAGTTCTCATCACTACCTTACTCTAAAAACCAACATTTTTCAAGAATCTTCACTGCCTCACACGAAGGGCTGCACACACCATCTCATGTCATCTTCTCAGAGACCCCGTGAGAGGCACTGATTTTCTTTTTTTTT
>PVJI01026180.1:0-19360 GCA_004026765.1 Micronycteris hirsuta
TGAGTTTTCCAGTATTTGTCTGTTTAAAATTTAAGAAAAATAATTCAGTATACATTTTATAGTAAATCACAAAAAGTTTCATTGAAAAAAAATATGTAAAACTAAAGTTATCGTAATTTTACTGAATGTTGCCATTTGCACAAAACATTAGCAAAAATGGCCCGCTCCACCTGTTAGCTTGCGATAAAAGCTACCCGCATATCATGTTAATAGCCAGCTGGATATCCTCTTTTTGAAGTGCTTCTTTATCCTCGTGTTTGTTTTCCCATTAGGTCTGTCCCTTTTTCATTAATTTGTATATGTTGGCCAAAATGTTCACGTGTTTTTTTCCCGTAAAATAAAAGACATACTTTTCATTTTCAACAGCAACTTTATTGATTTGGATACTCTGAGTATATAGGCTATCTCCCACATGTTACAACATTGATTGTTCTATTTGATCGTTATCAGCTTCAACTGGTCTACCCAATTGTGGAGCATCATCCATCCAGAAATCTCCAGCACGAAATTTCTTAGAACCACTTTTGACATGTTCAGTCAGTCAAAGCACCTTCTCCATATACTGCACAAATCTTTTTTTGCATTTCAGTTTTACCTTTCTTGAAATAATAAAGCATAACATGCCAAAAATGTTGTGTATTTTCTTCCATCTTCAATATTAAAATGGCTACACAAAACTTGACTAATTTTGATATTTTTAATGTATGCTAATATAACAGCCATCACAATACAATCTAACAAAATTGTTTTGAGTGAAGTTAAAGACAACTAAGTGCTACTAGAGTCATCTTATGGAAAAAACCAAATGATCTTTTTGGCCAACCTAAAAGTACTTCTCTATATATTCTGGATATAAGCCCTTTGTTAGTTATGTGTGACTTGCTCTTTCTCTCTTATTGGTGTCTTTTGATGAACAGAACTTTTTAGTTTCAATGTAATCAAATTTATCAACCTTTTCTTTTGTAACTTTACCTTTAGTGACCTGTTTAAGAAATCTTCTCCTAAAATCAGGATTGTTTTCAAAACTCAAGATTCAGTATTTTTTTTAAAGATTTTATTTTTTATTTATTTTTAGAGAGAGGGGAAGGAGGGAGAGAAAGAGCAATGTATGGTTGCCTCTCACATGGCCCTCACGGGGATCTGGCCCGCAACCCAGGCATGTGCCCTGACTGGGAATCGAACCGGGACCGCCCAGTTCCCAGCCCATGCTCAATCCACTGAGCTACACCAGCCAGGCTCAGTATTTTTTAACACAAACATTCGTTTAGGATGTGGCAACTGAGTTGAGTAAGCTGTAACTCTTAAGCAATTTTTAGTTTTTCTCTTTAGTTCTATTATAGGATATAGTAAGTATATTTAGGTCAAAGTAGTTGAATTACGTTAAATGTTGCTCTTATACCACATTATATTGAACACTGGATGCATATTGGAAAACATGCTTCTTTTGTAAAACAATATAGAAGCTGTGTCTACTATTAAAAGGCAAACATTTGGCATGTTTGTTAACTCTAATTTAATTTAATACCTTCTAAAGGCATGTAAGTTTAAGCTTTTTTTTAAGTTAATAGGAAAAATTTGAGGCACAATGCTAATACTTTAGGATTTTGGTCTTGGTGTGTACGAATTTCTGAGGCTTTGGTTTAAATCTTTCATTGTATTTTGATTTCCTTTTGGGCGTGTTGTGCTAACTGAAACATGTGAAATAACTTTTTTTTAAAATGCAAAAAAAGTACAAAAAAATCTTTCCCTACCCCAAGTCAAGATAACAGTCTCCTACATATCTAGAAATATTATGCTTTAGCCTTTCACATTCAGAGTTACAATCACATGGAATGGATTTTTGTATCCAGTGCCAGATCAGAGTAAAGCTTAATTGTTTCCATATTGGTATCCAATTCCTTCAGCATCATCTACTAAAAACACCACTACTCTGTGGTGCCACCCTTGTCATAAATGTTCCCTTTATGTTCTCCTCCATTGCTATTTTTCAATCCTTTGCACCAATATATACTGTTTTAATTCAGGGAAGCAAGTTCATTCATTTTGTTCTTCTTCAGTACTGTCTAGACTATTTTTGATTCTTGCCATTTCAATATAAATTTTAGATTCAGTTTCACAAAACATGAATAAATTTTAAAAAATTCAATCAGGATTCTAATTGGGATTGAATCAATTTTAGAAGAACTGATATCTTTATAATTTGAGTCTTCCAACCATAAACATAGTATATCCCTTCACTTATTTAAGTATTAATTTTTCAAAACTGTTTTATAGTTTTTGGCAAAGAAATACTGCACATTTTACAGTTGTTGAATTCATTGTTATTATTTGATATTTTTGATGCAACTGCAAATAATATATACTTTTCTCAATTTCCTTGTCTAAGTCTGAGGCTGATGTGTGTGAAAGATAACCTGATTTTTATACATTGATCTTGGTTCTCTCTTTTCCCCACTAATTTTATGAACATGCTGCTCCATAGCTGTCTTACTTTGTGTGCTCATGTTCAGAAGTCTGACAGCAGCCTGATCTTTTCTTTCTTTGTGACTTTTTCATTTTGCCTGGGGACACAATAGGAAGCTTCATAGCTAATGCACTGATTGCCCCCTCACTTTCTTTCACACACACAAACCTGACATTGAAATTGCTGGCATCGTTTTCTGACCCACAGGTTAGTAGTATCCATGTACTGCCTAACTGTCTTCTTGTATTCCAACCTTGACATGACCACTAATTTTTCAGTAACTTGGATTTAACTGGATTACATCTTTTAAAAAATATTTTATTTTTTATTTTAATATATTTTATTGATTATGCTATTACAGCTGTCCCACTTTTTCTCCCCTTTACTCCCCTCTGCCCTGCACCCATTCTCCCACCATCATTCCCCCACCTTAGATCATGTCCATGGTCATACATGTAAGTTCTTTGGCTTCTTCATTTCTCATACTATTCTTAACCTCCCCCTGTCTCATTTTGTACCTACCATTTATGCTTCTTATTCCCTGTACCTTTACCCCCATTTAACTCCTTCCCCCTCCCCGCTGATAACCCTCCATGTGCTCTCCATTTCTGTAAATCTGTTCCTTTTCTAATTGTTTGCTTACTTCATTTTAGTTTTAGTCTTTGTTTTTTTAGGTTTGGTTGTTGATAGTTGTGAGTTTGCTGTCATTTTACTGTTCATACTTTTGAACTTCTTCTCTCTTAGAAAATCCCTTTAACGTTTCATTTAATAAGGGCTTGGTGATGATAAACTCCTTTAACTTGACCTTTTCTGGGAAACGCTTTATCTGCCCTCCCATTCTAAATGATAGCTTCACTGGATGGAGTAATCTTGAAGGTAGGTCCTTGCCTTTCATGACTTGGAATACTTCTTTCCAGCCCCTTCTTGCCTGCAAGTTTTCTTTTGAGAAATCAGTTGATAGTCTTATAGGCACTCCTTTGTAGGTAACTGTCTCCTTTTCTCTTTCAGCTTTTAAGATTCTCTCCTTATCTTTAACCTTGGGTAATGTAATGATGATGTGCCTTGGTATGTGCTTCCTTGGGTCCAACTTTTTTGGGACTCTCTGAGCTTTCTGGACTTCCTGGAAGTGTATTTCCTTTGCCAGATTAGGGAAGTACTCCCTCATTGTGTTTTCAAATAAGCTTTCAATTCCTTGCTCTTACCTTCTCCTTCTGGCACCCCTATTATTCAGATGTTGGAATGTTTAATGTTGTCCCAGAGGTTCCTAAACCTCTCCTCATTTTTTTGAATTCTTGTTTCTCCATTCTGTTCCAATTGAATGTTTATTTCTTCCTTCTGCTCCACATTGTTGATTTGAGTCCCAGTTTCCTTCCCTTCACTGTTGGTTCCCTGTACATTTTTCTTTATTCCACTTTTCATACCCTTAACTTTTTCCTCCATTTTGTGACCATACTCAATCAGTTCTGTGAGCATCCTAGTTACCAGTTTTTGAACTCCGCATTTGATAGGTTGGCTATCTCTTCATCACTTAGTTGTATTTTTACTGGAGCTTTGATTTGTTCTTTTATTTTGGCCATGTTTTTTGTCTTGGTGTGCCTGTTAGTTAGTAAGGGGTGGAGCCTTGGGTACTTGCCAGAGTGGGATAACTTGAGTCACAACACAGTGTATGTGAGGGAGGGGTCTGAGTGGAAACAATGCCACTTGCTCAACTCTCCAGCTTTCGGTCATTTCCCCCACTACTCATAAGCAAATTGGGCCCGTCTGGTGCTGATTCCCAAGTCGGTGGTTTTCTGTATGTTCTAGAACCTGTGGGTCTCTCCAACAAACTCTCCTGTGGGGCTGGGAGTTTCTCTTGCCCCCTCAACTCCCACAGATTTTTTCAGTCAGAGATTTTGAGGCTTTATTTCCCTGCGCTGGAACCCTGGTTTACGCCATCTGTCTTGCTCCCCAGTTGTTCCTCCTGGTTTATCCGCATGCAAATGTGCAACCACCTTATCTGCCAGTTGCTGCCTTGCCAGTCCTGGTCCTCCAACTGCTGACTTGCTGCGAGTTCTCTCTGCTCTGGCTGCCTGTCTCCACCCCTCCTCCCAGTCTGGAGGAATGTTTCTCCTTTAACTCCTTGGTTGTCGGACTTCCATACAGTTCGATTTTCTGGCAATTTTGGTTTTGTTTTTTTTAAAGATTTTATTTATTTATTTTCAGAGAGAGGGGAAGGGAGGGGGAAAGAGAGGGAGAGAAACAGCAATGTATGGTTGCACTCTCACATGGCCCTCACTGGGGCCCTGGCCTGCAACCTAGGCATGTGCCCTGAC
Source organism: Micronycteris hirsuta (assembly GCA_004026765.1). Lineage (NCBI taxonomy): Eukaryota > Metazoa > Chordata > Mammalia > Chiroptera > Phyllostomidae > Micronycteris > Micronycteris hirsuta. The sequence goes on from PVJI01026180.1 coordinate 4,777, forward strand.
GGGGAATTGAACCGGGACCCTTTGGTTCCCAGCCCGCGCTCAATCCACTGAGCTACACCAGCCAGGGCAATTTTGGTTATTTTTTTAAAAATGTGTTGTTGTCCTCCTTCTGGTTGTGCAAGGAGGCAAAGTGTATCTACCTATGCCTCCATCTTGGCCAAAAGTCCAGATTTTATTTATTTTTAGCGAGAGGAAAAGGGAGAGAGAAAGAAAAGTAGAGAAACATCGATGATGTAAAAGATTGGGTGCCTCTTGCACACTCCCAGCTGGGGACCTGGCTCACAACCCAGGCATGTGCTCTGATCGGGAATCCAACCAGTGACCATTTGGTTCACAGGCTGTTACTCAATCCACTGAGCCACACCAGCCAGGGTTCATTACATCTTGATAGCTGTTTTTTATTCAAAGGTTTGCCTTGGAGCTTCAACTTCAAGTTCATCTATTCCTTTTCTCATGATCAAAATATCTGAGTGAGTGTTCGCAGCCGCCATTGTTCTCTAATGCCATCACCTCCTCCAGCTTGCCGAGCTCCAGCCAAAGGAGAAGGGGATTAAGTAATGAGGTCCCTATACCATGGCTTGGTGAGGAAGCAACTGGCTACCAAAGCCACTTGCAAGAGTGTGCCCTTTACTGGAGGGGGAAGAAACCTCATCATTACAGGCCTGGTACTGAGGCACTTTGTGAAATTAGACATTATCAGAAGTCCACTGAACTTCTGATTCGCAAACTTCCCTTCCAGAGTCTGGTATGAGAAATTGCTCAAGACTTCAAAACAGATCTGCGCTTCCAGAGTGCAGCTATTGATGCTTCATAGGAGGCAAGTGAAATCTATCTGGTTGATCTTTTTGAAGACACCAACCTGTGTGCTATCCATGCCAAACATGTAACAATTGTGCCAAAAGACATCCAGGTAGCATGCTGCATACGTAGAGAACGTGCTTGAGAATCCACTATGATGAGAAACATTTCATTCTTTTAAAAAATAAAAATCTCCTCTTCCTGTTATTGGTAGTTCTGAACATTAGATATTTTTTTCCCATGGGATCAAAAAGGTACCTAAGTATATGATTGCAAGTGGAAAATAGGGGACAGAAATCAGGTATTGGTCGTTTTTCCATTTTCGTTTGTGTGTGAATTTTTTTAATATAGATGTGGGGACATAAAGCATTAATGCAAGTCAAGATGTTTCAGTGAACAAGTTTCAAGCAGTTCAACTTTAAAACAATATAAATAAACCTGTTTGCCCGGCTGGTGTAGCTCAGAGGATTGAGCGCGGGCTGGGAACCAGAGGGTCCCGGTTCGATTCCCAGTTGGGGCACATACCTGGGTTGCGGGCCAGGTCCCCAGTGAGGGCCATGTGAGAGGCAACCATACATTGTTCTTCCTCCCTCCCTTCTCCTCTCTCTGAAAATAAATAAATAAAATCTTAAAAAAAACCAAAAACCTGTTAAATTTTTCTGGACAATGCCTGCATTTGGATTTTTTTAAAACAAGTAAATTTCTTATTGATGGCAACTAAATGGTGTTTGTAGCATTTTTATCATACAGTAGATTCCATCCATTCACTATACTTTTCTGAGTTGTCCTACATGCAAGTATGTTTTTTTAAAATATATTTTACTGATTATGCTATTACAGTTGTCCCATTTTCCCCTCTTTCTTCCCTCCACCACCACCCCCCCATTCCCTGCCCTTTAGTTTCTGTCCATAGGTCATACACATAAGTTCTTTGTCTTCTACATTTCCTATACTATTCTTAACCTCCCCCTGTCTGTTTTCTACCTACCATTTATGCTACTTATTCTCTGTACTTTTCCCTCCTCTCTCCCCCTCCCACTCCCCTGTTGATAACCCTCTATGTCTTATATAAATCCCTTTAACATTTCATATAATAAAGGCTGGGTGATGATGAACTCCTTGAACTTGACCTTATCTGAGAAGCACTTTAACTGCCCTTCCATTCTAAAGGATAGTTTTGTTGGATAGAGTATTCTTGGATGCAGGTCCTTGCCTTTCATGACTTGGAATACTTCTCTCCAGCCCCTTCTTGCCTGCAAGGTCTCTTTTGAGAAATCAGCTGACAGTCTTATGGGAATTCCTTTGTAGGTAACTGTCTCCTTTTGTCTTGCTGCTCTTAAGATTCTCTCCTTATTTTTAATCTTGGGTAATGTAATTATGATGTGTCTTGGTGTGTTCCTCTTTGGGTCCAACTTCTTTGGGACTCTCTGAGCTTCCTGAACTTCCTGAAAATCTATTGCCTTCACCAGCTTGGGGAAGTTCTCCTTCATTCTTTGTTCAAATAAGTTTTCAATCCCTTGGTTTTCCTCTTCTTCTTCTGGCACCCCTATGATTCGGATGTTGGGATGTTTAAAGATGTTCTGGAGGTTCCTAAGCCTCTCCTCATTTTTTTGAATTCTTGTTTCTTCATTCTTTTCTGGTTGGATTTTTTTTTGTTTCTGCTGGTCCACTCTGTTGATTTGAGTCCCAGTTTCCTTCTCATCCCTATTGGTTCCCTGCAGATTTCCCCTCATTTTCTTTATATTATCCTTCATTTGTTCAAGTAATTGCAACAATCTTTCTTCGAATCCTGTGAGCATCCTGATTACCAGTGTTTTGAACTGTGCATCTGATAGGTTGGCTATCTCTTGGTCACTTAGTTGTATTTTTTCTGGAGCTTTGATGTGTTCTTTCATTTGGGCCATTTTTTTCTTGGTGTACCTGTTACTTTAAGGGGTGGAGCCTTAGGTGCTCACCAGGGTGGGGTAACCCACATCGTTGTGTTGTGACGCTGTCTGTGGGGGCGGGGCCTGAGAGAACAATGGCGCTTGCTCTGTTCTCCCCACTTCCCCAGCTACCCACAAGCAAGTTGGGCCCTTCTTTGCTGGCTCTGGGGTGAGTGGATGGGCCTGCACAGTTCCAAGTCCCTGTGGGTCTCCCCAACGAACTCTCCTGTGAGGCCGGGAGTTCCTCCCACTGCCGCCTCAACCCCCACAGGTGTATTCAATTGGTGGTTTGAGGCTTTATTTCCCTGCGTTGGTGGGCCGCAGGGTCTGTTCCGCTCCCCAGCTTTTCCTTCCGGTTTATCTGCGCGAGAATGAGGGACCGCCCAGTCCACCAGTCTCAGCCCCGGTTTCGCTGAGTGCACCTGCTGCGTTTTGGCCAGGCGCGCCTGCCATGGGCCTCTCCGGGCAGCTTGAGCACTGCCAGTACCGCTCCACAAACTGCATCTTGCCAAGTGCTCGCCTCCCAGCTCTGCCCTGCTTACCAGTCTGGATGAACGTATCTTCTTTAACTCCTTGGTTGTCGGACTTCCACTCAGTTCAGTTTTCTGTCAGATCTCGCTGTTTTAGTTATTTAAATTGTTGTTTTTCCTCTTTTGGTTGTGTGAGGAAGCACAGTGTGTCTACCTACGTCTCCATCTTGGCCTGAAGTCCGCAAGTATGTTTTTGATGTTGTCTGTCTTCTGCGCTGTTCCTGTAAGTTTGCTATTAAAATACATTAAACTATTTTTTAAAAATCTGATTTTTTGTTTTAGTTTCACTTTACCTAAATATAATTTAAATGGCTGGGAATGTAATAAAAGAGGCTAAGTTTCACAAGCAAATGTTAGCTGTTGTCTGGAAAACTCTATTTTCAACAGGTATTTAAAGAAAGAGAAAAAAACATGGTCCTGAAAGTAGCATAGGGGAGTTAACTGGCAGAGTGCCAAACCTGAGTTTTCCTTTCATACTGTTTGGTTTAGAGGCTTAAAAGGAAATTAATATACATAGCTTCTATTTTAATAGTCAAGGAAGCTATATAACAGGGTGCAGCCAAGGGGGCGGCCCAAATGGGGATTTATAATGGGGTCCAGAACTCAGGGTGTTCAGGAAATATTAGATGTAACTGGGAGGCAACTCCCCCTGGTTACAGCACCTGCATAAGGGCTTGGAGATGATTGGCTCCACACCACAGGGCCACACCTGCCCGGCCTTACTATGGCAGCCCAGTAAAGCTGGAAAAATATGGGAATGCTGGCAACTCTGGCCAATTGTGGGAGGAGTTGGAAATGGTGCAGCCCAGTAAGATTGGCGGTGGGATTTAAACCCGGGTGCAGCAACCATGCGGGGTCTCTTTGAAACCACATGGCTTGGGCAGAAAAGAACCACAGACTTCTATTTCTTTTTCTGAGATACAGTACCCCAGACTGGGCAGAGGGGGAAGGAAGGACTGTGCATTTGTGGGTATTCTAAAGGACTTCGGAATCTCAACGAAGACTCTTAAGTTTTTGTATAACTCTTTAAATAAATAATCTCTTTCCTTTTCACCAATCTCTGGCATTGAGAGACATCTTTCCCTGGCGGCAGGCAAGGCGAACCTAGTATGGGGTAGGGGACCCCCAGAGCACAAGGGTGGGTCCATTCAGTAATAGCGTGTCATTCACTACCCACCCCCGGGTCTGTTCTGTAAAAGCTAGAGGAATTTTTAAATAATTAGAGAGCGTTTCAGCGAAAAAGGCTAAGAAACCTCAGAAGAAGTCTACTCATTGGAGAGAAAACCTAAGCACACACCAGTTTTTGTGAAACTTTTTGGAGAAGAAAAATGGTTTTCAAATATGTTAGCTATAAACAGAGGGTTAATAGTAATAATGATGTAAAAATCAATACCAAAGTTACTTTATAATTGGTAAATAGAAAATAAAAGAGGATGGGAAGCAATTTGTTCAGAAGATCTAAAGATAATACCTTGGAATAAAGGCTAGTGAACTTTTTTAGACAATTCTTCCAAATATATTTTCAAATATTCTTCTAAATTCCATGTAAGGAATAATGAGGATTCCCTGATCTGAAGTATAAGCTTATCCAAATAGCTAGGTAATGATAAACTGATATTAGGCCATATTTTGTAACTTTCTAAACTGCAAATAGTATTAGTCATTCTGATAGAACTTAATTTCTAACTGCCTATTGTAGCCCAAACATTGTTTTGCAAGTCAATTGGGTAAAACTTGGATGCATTTTCTTTTTTAAAAAAAGATTTTATTTACAAATGGTAATGGGAAAAAAGTACAATAAAATATTTAAAAATAAATATTTTATTTATTTATTTCTAGAGAGAGGGGAAGGGAGAAAGAAAGAGAGGGAGAGAAACATCAATGTGAGAAACATTGATAGGTTGGCCCTTGTACACTGTCCAACCAGGGACCAGCCAGTAACCCAGGCATAAGCCCTGACAGGAATCAAATAGGCAATGTTTCGCTTTGCTGGGCAACACACGACCAACTGAGCCACACCAGTCAGGGCATTTTCTTACAGATGTAAATTAGACATAAGGTTAGGTCCTAATAACTATAAAAACTCAGTATATCAACTCTGTATTTAAAATACAATACAAATGGCCCTGGCTGGTGTGGCTCAGGCGGTTTGAGCATTGTCCAGTAACCTAAGGGTTGTGGGTTTGATTACTGGTCAGGGCATGTACCTAGGCTGCAGGTTCAGTCCCTGGTCTGAGCGCATGTGATCTCCAGTCAGGGCGCATATGGGAGGCCACCAATCAATGCTTCTTTCTTACACCAATGTTTCTTTCTCTCCTTTCCTCTGTCCTTCCCTCTCTCTCTAAAAAGCAATAAAAAATTTCCTTGGGTGAAGATAAAAAATAATTTAAATACAATCCAAATGACATTATTAACCCTAACCATCATGTATAAGCAGCTTTGTAATGTGCTTAACACATTAAGTGTGGCGTCAGTCCCTGGGGACTGACAGTGGACTTTATGTTCAGGCAGTGTCAGTCCCCAGGGACTGACAGTGGACTTTTTGTTTGGGTGGCATCGGTGCGTGGGACCGGGAGTATCAAGGTTAAAAAATAAATGTTGTAATTTTAATGAAGTTTATTAAAATATTCTAGGCAAAGATATGGTTTAGATTTGCACATATTACAAAAGGTAACAATCTGTTTAGTTAATTTTCTAGCTGCATTGCGCCCGAATGTTTTTGTATTTGTCTTGTAACATTCAAAACAATATCTATGCAGTTTATGCTCCTTTCCTTCTTTTTTTTTCCAATTGGTGAATGCTTCTTCTTGTATTGACCCTGACTGGAGTTTCTTTGTGTGAATGCCATGTTTAGAGACTCGTCGATGCACAGTATTTCAGCAGGATCGTAATGTTTTTTTTAAATTTTTATTCAGTTCTTCTACGATGAATTGAACTTTTGAGAGACAATCAAAAGCATCAACTTCTGTATCATCAGTGAAATGCAACATTCTCAACACAATTTCGAACCGATCTCTGCTCATTACTTTCCACGGGAATGTTTGAATAAACAATGGATCCTGCCACTAATATAGATGCATGGATGGGAGTTTCACCAATCCTATCCATAAAATCAGTCCAAACATCTGCTTTATTTCATTCTTGTTTGTTGGTACCCATTTATGTAAATGTTTGGAAGCCATTCTTGTTTGTGTAGCATAGATATTTGTTTGTTCACTGATATGTTCAAAAATTTCATCAGTGACAAAGAGTCCATAAAAATCTTCAACTTTGCTATAGTTTTGCACATTCTCATTACTTATTTTGGCACCATGGACACTCATAAAAGGTACAATATTTGGCTGTTTGCCTCATGGATCAAACCACTCATTTTGATCACTAATTCTAATATTCCTTACCGAACTATCAGACGAATTATCACTTTCAAATGATGACAATAGTTTACATGACGACGTTTACATGGTACAGATAACTCACTTAATGAATCGCTATCTCCTTCTCCTCTCAACATTTTTGGTATTATGTGTAACAAATCTTTTTGAAAAAAATCACTGTGAAAACTAAATTCTCTCTGCTCAAATAGATCTTTACACTTCCGTGGCTTTTTCTAACTGATCATCTCTTGGAGGTTGCCTTCTTACTGTTCCCGACCTCATTATCTTGTGTTTAGAATTTGTATACTTTCGTATTGGCTGCACCATTGTGAGCCTATTTATACTCTAACTCAACAGCCATCAAGTGGTCTTCGGCCCGCTGCCTGAACAGAAAGCCCAGCAAAATTGGCTCCACGCTTAACATGTTAATGTCCTACCAAAGACTATAGTCTCCCATCTGAAATACTGGAATATAAGACTGCCTGAGAAAAGTCTCCTGTAGGAAAGGAAAGGGTAGTGTGGTTTGGTGGGATGGGAGGGGTAAGAACTAAGAGCTTTGAAGGGTAGGGGTCTCCCAGAGGTCTATTCTGGACATATATATACTTGTACATATCAGACCAACACTCCAGTTACTCTTTGTATTTTCCATACTAAAGGCATGCCATAAGAAATGACAATTTTTCATATACACCTTTTTTTTTTTTTTTTTGCTTAAGAAAAATGGTTTCTATATCACTATTTTAGGTAACTTTTGGTGTTGCCCAGGAAATTCTTACCTGTACTTCAACCTGCCGTTCTCTTTTGACATTAAGAAGCTGTTTTTGAAGAGATTTTATTTGTTTTCTTCCATTTTCTTCCCTAGAAGAAATAAGAATGATTTGTGTTTAGAGCAGTGCTTCTCAAACTTCTGTGTGCACAAGGATCATCTGGATGTGAAAAACAGATTCCTGGGCTCTCCCCTGAGATTCTGATTCAGTAGGTCTGGGATGGGGCCCTGGAACTTGCAGCTCTCACAGGTGATGTTCATAGTGCTGGGCCACGAAGCACACTTTGTGACACTTTTTAAGATTAATTTGTTTTAATAAATTGAAGGAGGAATTTTTTAGCTTTTCAGTGTTGTATACAAAATAGCTGCTGTTGAATTACTTATGCTAAGTTCAAGCTCTTGGTTAAAGTGGTAACCATCATATCTCTCTATTGTACAAGTACATTTTCCCCTTTGTAATAATGTATGGGCTCTTACTGTGACACTGTGCAAATATCTTGTTCCCCAAGCACCTTTTACCTAATGTTTTTAGTAGCATTGCTAACTCCTGACTAAATCATTATCCACTATAAAAAGTTGCAAAATGGTGAATTTGTAATTCTATCATTCCTTCTACATTTATGAACTGGCATTCTTCTGTTTAAAAATAAAAAGCTTCCCTTTCTCCCCACCCCCCACCCCCAAATAAAATAAAATAAAATAAAATAAAATAAAATAAAATAGCTGCTGCTAAGAAAAAGTAAGAGGAGAAGATACAGGAAGAGGAAAAAAAGAATCATTTCTATTCTGAGCACTTCACATATTCTTACCTCACAATAATTTTATGAGGTAGTCTCTATCATTACCCCTATTTTCCAAATGAGGAAAATAAAGAGCTGAGATAACTTGCTGTGGTGGACAAGAGAATGTGCTTCATAATCCTCCCACTACAGGGAGTATAAACAAACAAGGGTTTTAGCTCAAGGCTCTGAAATCTGTTACTGTGCGTGTTCTGAGGCCTCACATCCCACTGACTGTACCCAGCCAGTTCTGAGTGTGGTAGGGATACTAAGGCAGGCTCCTTCTGAGAGATCACTTTTCTGATGGTTTACTTTGGCTCAAGGGCTTCCGGATGACCTTGCTGAACCATTCTTACACTGCTGGGCAGTCTCTTCCACAGAACCTTCCCTCTCCTTCACTTGGGGACAGTCCAGCATTAGGTGTGAAGTCTCCCTTCCACTTTCTGGAATCTATCTCTCAGCAAACACAGACTTAACACACTCGCCATGATCATGCAAACAGTAAATGGCACAGCAGGATTCAAACTCACTACTATTTGAATGAGAACTTTATTACTTTATGTCATTGTTTCTATTTGCTCTCAGAAACAGATTCTGTTTATCTCCAGCAATCCTATTACTTAGGTTTAAAACAAACAAGATAAAATGACATAAAGATAAAACTAAACAACTGTCTTATCTGGGCTGTTATAACAAAAATATCAGAGGATCCTGATTAGTTGGGTCAAGGAAAGAGCCTTTTTCAATACCATACAAATCATCCTTTTAAACAGTACACTTTAGTGGGTTTGGTTTACTCACAGTTGTGCAACCATCACCACTAATTCCAGAACATTTTCATCAGCCACCAAAAGCAATCCTACACTCATTTCTACTCACTCTCCATCCCTCTTCCCTCAGCCCTCTATTTATGAAACTTCTCTTGAAAGAGTGGCGGGGGCATGTGGGGAAGGTCAAGGCCTAACAGAAAAGAAAGCTCAGAGGAGCCTTCTATGTATAAGGATGTTCCCTCACCCCCACATCCTTGTTGGGCCTGTATAACCTAGTTTTGGCAAGAATCCTGAGAAGTCACTTTAGACTGTATCCCCCACTGTTGATATCTGAACACCCTGGATATTTGATAGAATTCTTCATTTCCCATCCTTGATGTCTAAGCACTTGGCCTACCTTCAGCAAGAATTTTGTTAATTAGTTTAGCAAGAATCCCCTACCTTGTATGTCCCCCTTTAGTACTTTTCCACCCACTGAATCCCTCACTGTTCTCATTGGCTATAATCCCCAGCTGCCTTTGCTGTATTCAGAGTTAAGCCTGATCTCTCCCTTATTGTGATAGTTTTGACACCTGTTGCAGTAGTTCTGAATAAAGTCATCCTTACCATTTTAACAAATGTCAGAATAACTTTTTGAGAGTATAGAAATATCTCAATAAAGCTTTTTAAAAAACTAAATAGACAATCTTGTCTATCTCATAACTATTACTAAACTGTATGCGACTTTAAAGTACCAGTTAGCTCTGGCTGGTGTGGCTCAGTGGATCAAAGTGCCGGCCTGTGAACCAACAGGATTGATGGCCAGGTCCCCAGTTGGAGGTTTGAGAGAGACATCAGATAGATGTTTCATACTTTGATATTTCCCTCTCTTTCTTCCTTCCTCCTCTCTAAAGTAAATAAAATTAAAAGAAATACTAATCTCGCAACACTTAAAATGCTAAAAACCATTTGTCAATGATTTACCCAAATCTAGATATAATTTTCCAATTTAAATAAATCTAAATTGATACTTATCTAATTGCAAGAAAAATTAAAAGAAGCAATTATTGTAAATAATCATATAAAATCAATCACTGGTAAACTGTCTACATTGAACTTTAAACTATTTTCTTCCTCCTATATAATGGTACATATCTCTTTTTTATTTTTCTTGATTAGCTTTTTCAAAATTACAAAGTAATAAGTGCACATTATAATATTTAAAAACAGAATAAGAGGAGACTTCCGGCCAAGATAGAGGCGTAGGTGGATGCACTGTTCCACCCTGCACAACCAAAAGAGGGAAAAAAGCAATTTAGAGAGCAAGGGCAGCCAGATCTGACAGAAAACTGAACTGAGTGGAAGTCCGACAACCAAGGAGTTAAAGAAGACACGTTCATCCAGACTGGTAGGCTGGGCGGAGCCCAGTGGAGGGGGCACCTCGAGACGCAGTTTGCGGAGTGGTGCCGGTGGCGCTTGAGCCACCTGAAGCGGCCCATGGTGGGCATGCCTGCCAAAGTGCGACAGGCACACTCTGCGAGACCGGGGCTGAGACTGGTGGACTGGGCGGTCCCTCATTAGTGCGTAGATTGACCGGGAGGAAAAGCTGGGGGGTGGAACACACTGCTTGGCCCACCAACGGGGAAATAAAGCCTCAAACCACCAATTGAATACACCTGTGGGGGTTGAGGCGGCAGTGGGAGGAACTCTCGGCCTCACTGGAGAGTTTGTTGGGGAGGCCCACGGGGACTCGGAACTGTACAAACCCGCCCACTCACCCCGGAGCCAGCAAGGAGGGGATCAACTTGCTTGTGGGCAGCTGGGAAGGTGCGGAGAGCGGAGCAAGCGCAATGTTCTCTCAGGCCCCGCCCACACACACAGTGTCACAATGCAGCAACGTGGGTTACCCCGCCCCCACAGAGAGCTTCTCTACACAACGACAAGGGTGACCCCGTCCCCACAGACAGCATCACAACAGAGCGACGTAGGTTTCCCCGCCCTGGTGAATACCTAAAGCTCCATCCCTTAATGTAACAGGCACACCGAGGGGGGGAAAAAAGGCCCAAATGAGAGAGAAAAAAATGGCGGCAAGATAGGGGGGAGCAGAGTCCACTTCCTCTCCCCCCCAAGTGAAACACCTAGCTGATTTTCTGAGGAACAGAGCAAACACCCAACAGTATTCCAGCATATATGAAGATTGGTGACCAAGATTACAGGGGAAATTGAACGATCAGACGCCTGATGCAGACAGAAGGATCAGGGGAGCAGGCACGGCTGGACACTTTTAAAGCCAGCCAGGAGAAGTTTTTTTCTGTTTGTTTGTTTATTTTTTTTCCCCACCCTCCTTCCTATCTGTCCCTCTTTATTTTTTTAATTCCTTCTTCCTTCCTTTCATTTAGTATTCTTAGTCTTCTCCTCTTTTTATTTCTTATTTTTATCTTTATTTTTTATTTTTATTTTATTTTTTTATTTTTTTTTTTTACTTTATTATTTTTTTCTTCTTCTTCCTTCCCCTCTCTTCTTTATCCACAGGTAAGACATTAAAACCTGGAGTTGAAAAGAGAACAGAGCTAGACCCAGACAAGGGTCAGCCCTAAAAACAGAGACAGTGACACAAAATTAACTTCGCTACTCCAGAGAACTTGACAGATCAATTTAAGAAACAGAGGCTAGCAAGAAGAGTCTCACAAACAATGGGAAGACAAAGAAACAATCCCCAAATGAAAGGAAAGGAGGAAGCCCTAGAAAGAATGATAAACGAAACAGAGATAAGCCAACTATTAGATAGTGAGTTCAAAGCATTGGTTATCAGGAAGTTCAAGAAGCTTGAAGAGCTCGCAGAGAATTTCCAGAAACTACAAGGAAACTATAATGAACTCACTGCAAACTATGTCAACATGAAAAAGGAAATAGAAACCATCCACAAAGGCCAAAAGGAAATGAAGAATACAACATCTGAATGGAAGAATACAATAGAAGGAATCAAAAGCAGTCTCGATGAAGCAGAGGATCGGATCAGCGAGCTGGAAGACAAGGTAGTAAAAAACACCCAAAAAGAGCAGGAACAGGAAAAGAGACTCAGAAAGAATGAAGAGATATTAAGGGAAATGCAGGACAACATGAAATGTAATAATATTCATATAATAAGGATACCAGAAGGAGAAGAAGAAGAGCAAGGGATAGAAAATGTGTTTGAAAAGATAATGATGGAAAACTTCCCTAATCTGATGAGAGAAAAAGTCACACAAATCCAGGAAACACAGAGAGTCCCAATCAAACGGAACCCAAACAGGCCCACTTCAAGACACATCATAACTAAAATGGCAAAATTCCAAGACAAAGAGAGAATCTTAAAGGCAGCAAAACAGAGACAGGAAGTAACATACAAGGGAGCCCTGATAAGGTTATCAGCTGACTTCTCCATGGAAACACTCCAAGCCAGAAGAGAATGGCAAGAAATATTCCAAGTAATGAGAACCAGAGGCCTGCAACCAAGGCTACTGTACCCAGCAAGGCTCTCAATTAAGATAGATGGCCAAATAAGGAGCTTCCCAGACAAAAGAAGTCTAAAAGAATACACCTCCACCAAACCAGCTCTGCAAGAGATGCTAAAGGGACTGCTTTAAGGAAATTAAGGAAAAGAGAGAGAAATGAACAAAGATACAAAAAAAAAATGGCAATGAATAAAGTACCTATCGATAATAACCTTAAACATAAATGGATTAAATGCTCCAATCAAAAGACATAGACTAGCTGAATGGATAATCCACACATATGCTGCCTACAAGAGACCCACCTCAGGACAAAAGACTTACACAGACTGAAAGTGAAGGGCTGGAAACAAGTTTTCCAAGCAAATGGACAGGTAAAAAAAAGCCGGGGTAGCAATACTCATATCAGACAAAATAGACTTCAAAAAAAGGGCCATAAAGAGAGACCCAGAAGGACACTTCATAATACTCAAGGGAAGAATCCACGAAGAAGACATAAACATTGTAAATATATATGCACCCAACACAGGAGTACCCAAATACATAAAGAAAATCTTGGAGGACTTCAGTAAAGATATTGATAGCAACACAATTATAGTAGGGGACTTCAACACCCAACTGTCAAAAATGGACAGATCTTCCAAACAAAGTATCAGCAAAGATATTGTGGCATTGAACAATACTCTAGATGAAATGGACTTAACTGATATATATAGAGCCTTTCACCCCACAGAAGCTAAATACACATTCTTTTCAAGTGCACATGGAATATTTTCAAAAATAGACCATATGATAGGACACAAAACAAGCCTCAACAAATTCAAGAAAATTGAAATCATACCAAGTATTTTTTCTGACCACAAGGGACTGAAATTAGAAATCAACCCAAAGGAAAAAAACCCAAACACGCAAAATCATGGAGATTGAATAGCATGCTATTAAACAATGAATGGGTCAAGGATGAGATTAGGGAAGAAATCAAAAAGTTCCTTGAAACAAATGAAAATGAACTGACAACAACCCAAAACTTGTGGGACACGGCGAAGGCAGTCCTGAGAGGGAAGTTCATAGCGATACAGGCCTACCTAAAAAAAAACAGAAACAAACAACTTAACCCTACGCCTACAAGAACTCGAGGAACAACAACAAAGACAACCCAAAGCAGGTAGAAGGAAGGAAATAACCAAGATCAGCGCAGAATTAAATGACATAGAGACTAAAAACACAATTCTAAGAATCAATGAATCCAGGAGCTGGTTCTTTGAAAAGATAAAATCGACAAGCCTTTAAGCAGGCTCATCAAGAAAAAAAGAGAGAGGACCCAAATAAACTCAATCAGAAGTGAAAGAGGAGATACTACAACTGACGCCACAGAAATACAAAGGATTGAAAGACACTACTATGAAGAACTGTATGCCAAGAAATATGGAAACCTAGGTGAAATGGACGAATTTCTAGAAAAATATAATCTTCCAAAAATCAATAAAGAAGAAGCAGAAAGCCTGAACCGACCAATAACAGCGGATGAAATTGAAGCAGTAATCAAAAAACTCCCGACACACAAAAGCCCTGGACCAGATGGTTTCACAGGAGAATTCTACAAAGCATTTAAGGAAGAGCTAACCCCTATCCTTCACAGACTATTCCAAAAAATCCAAAATGATGGAAGACTCCCAAACTCTTTTTATGAAGCCAGCATCATCCTAATCCCAAAACCAGAAAAAGACATAACAAAGAAAGAAAACTTCAGGCCAATATCGCTGATGAACATTGACGCTAAAATCCTCAACAAAATATTAGCAAACCGCATCCAGCAATATATCAGAAAGATCATTCACCATGACCAAGTAGGTTTCATCCCAGGAATGCAAGGATGGTACAATATTCACAAAACAATAAACGTAATACATCACATAAACAAAAGCAAAGACAAAAATCACATGATCATATCAATAGATGCAGAAAAAGTATTTGATAAGGTACAGCATCCATTTATGATAAAAACACTTAGCAAAGTGGGAATAGAGGGAGCATTCCTCAACATAATAAAGGCCATATATGAGAAACCTACTGCCAACATTATACTCAATGGACAAAAACTAAAATCTTTCCCACTAAGATCAGGAACAAGACAAGGTTGTCCACTATCACCACTTCTATTCAACATAGTAC
>PVJI01026181.1:0-19447 GCA_004026765.1 Micronycteris hirsuta
CCCTTCCCGGCAGCCAGCCGGCCACTGGCCCCTCTTGCAGCCAGTCTTCCTGTCTCTGATTTACCAGTGGGCCAGGAATGGTGTGGGTAAACAGTGCTTCATTTATAAAGCTTTTTTGAGAAAGGAAAACGAAATAGTCTCACAGAGAGGTCTTACAGTCTGTTACTATCATAAGTAATAAAGCATAGTTCTCGGGCAGGGAGGAGGAATTCAAACCAGTGCCCATTGTTCTGTGTAATTCCTGCACAGTAAAGAAGGCAGCCCTGTGAATTAATAGAAAGTGCGATGAATTTGAATCCACAAAGGACAAACCTGGTCTTAGCCCAGCACTGCTCAGAGATAATAGAACTACTCTTACTTCCTCTAAGTTAAAGGCAGCAGAGGCAGGGAGTGTGGCAGAACTCTTGGCGTGCTTTCTTATGTTGAATTTCTTAATTTTTAGGTGGTGTTGGAATTACCTGTTGGATTTTAGTCTGTAACAAGGTTGTGGCCATTGTGCTTCACCCTTTCAGCTGAGAAAGAAGATGAATACAGTTCTGATACTTTTAAAAATGGATTTTCGGTTAAAAATTCGACTTAACTGTTTTATTGTTTTGCTTTTTTTTTTTTAAGAAACAAAAGCACACAGGTTAGTTCTTCTGTTGAATGTGCTTGTTCTTGGACTTTATGTGAGATTCTTATAAGAATTACAATTTGTACTCTTGTCGCTGAGCCAGCTGAGTGGCAGACCTGTGGTAAGAAATGTGTGGCACTGCGGGCAGCCATATGGTGTTGTCACTCGTGGTTTGCACTCTTGGCACATTTTAAAGGTCATGTTGCCAATTGGAAAGTCAAAATTTTCTAATAACTTAAGTACTTTAAAGACTTTATATTATTTTTAAACCCGGGTTAGAACGCAGCTTATTTAATATCACTGGTAGGGTTTGAAAATGTGTTTTTAATGTCATGCAGCGCTGCTAAAAGAATAACACTAACCGATGATGCCTGTGCTTTTCCCCTGGGGGAATTGTCCCTGGCTGAGCGGGCCTTTGGAGAGCGTTATCTGCTTATTTGATGCTGTTAATTTTTCATTTCCAGGCTTTGTCATTGTATTCATGAAACCATAATGCATTGTTTTGTGCTCGATTGGTGTGTTTTGTATTGAAAGCATTTCAAGTGAAGTGTATTTTATAAACACTTAATATTTATATTCCGTAGAATGTAACAAAGTTAAAGAACAAAGTAGGAAGCCTGAGGAATTAATTCATGGATACATGTTTGGCCCATAAAGTATAGTTCTTCTAAATACTTTTTAAAACACTTTCTTCCTAATTAAAATCTGTGCAAGTGCCTGTATGACTTCCTTCTTTACAGCCACCATTTGCTATGACCAATCTGCAACTGACAATAGCAGAGGGCTTTAACTGTTAATTAAGTGGGCCACGGCACCATAAAGCTAAATTCCATTCCTGGTTTTTTAATTCTTGTTTATTCTGTTACAGTTGTCCCAGTCTTTTCCCCTCTGCCCTCCTCTGCCCAGCCCAACCCCGACTCCCGCAGTCAGTGCCCACACCATTCCCTAGTTTTGAAAAGATCCTATTGGTATTCGCGCGTCCCTGACGATCCAGCAAGGGGCTCTTTCCGATTCCTGCTGATTGTGCCTGGAAAGACCACGAGCTGTGTTACTTCAGTCTGTCACCGCAGAGTGGGTTTCCCGTTGCCCTGCTCACTCAGACGTGCGCGGCAGCAAGTTGATGTGGCTCTAAGAAAGGAGGCAGAACAGGGAACGCAGCGCATTTCTAGCAGACGGCATCGTGAGGACTCAGTCACCACACCGGGTACATCCTGGCCACGAGCGATGTGAGGCCAACCTGGGGGCAGATGGTGGGAGCACGAGGAAGTTGCGGCCGGCGCCCATTCGCAGTGAGCTGCAGTCCACGCTCGGGGGCCAGGTGCGCATGCCCAGGGACGTCCTCGGACCACTGATCTGATGAAGTCTCCTTGACAAGACCCTCATTTGTCTTCTAAGGGTATATTCTTTCAGTTAATACTGCAATGTTGACAGATCGCACTGAAGCTAGAGGAAAAGCTTTACAGTTCACAGCTGTTAACGCTTTCTACAGACATTAGTAGTTAATGAAGAGTATGGTAAATAGGGGAAATTTAAATGTCTGTCATATTTCACATCATTGTGGTTTTTCAAAAACTATTTGTTTTTAAGTAGATAAATAAACCTGGTACTGAATTCAAAAGATACAGAAAGGGATGAAATGAAATGAAAAGTATATCTTTTTCTGACCCTTTTACCGATATGTTGCCCAAGTTTCCTGTTTTCCACTGTTACCAGTTTCTTATGATTGTTCCAATGATATTCCATACAGTTGTGGATATTGCTATGTGCGCTTTTAAATAAAATTCTTTTTAAATGATAAAAGTAGTACCTAAAAAAATAACTGTTTCCTGCCTTTTTTTAAAAAAAAAATCCTACTTGGAATGTACAGGAAAGGAGCGAGGAAGCAAGGTCTCCTGTGATTCCACAGACCTGGGATTACTGGTGTAACATTTGTATGTTTATGTTTATTTATGGATAGCTATAGGCTTGTGTTTCTATTAAAAACACTGGCCGTAGTTTATAGTTTATGAAAAGAGACAGCTATTTGATTTGAAATATCTAAAGCTCTCTTCGTGCCAATGTGTTTGCTTTCTATTGAATGCTCACAGTCCATCCAGCAGGGGCATCTTTTTTAGACTTTCTTTATTTATTTTTAGAGAGAGGAGAAGGGAAGGGAGATAGAGAGGGAGGGAAACAGCAATGTATGGTTGCCTCTCACATGGCCCCCACAGGGGACCTGGCGCACAACCCAGGCATGTGCCCTGACAGGAATCGAACCGGGACCCTCTGGTTCCCAGCCCGCGCTCAATCCACTGAGCTACACCAGCCAGGGCAGCAGGGGCATCTTTTAACATCCACAGCCACAGTCATTTGTTGTGTGGTTAATACAATGCTTTAGTTGCCGGCACAACTGGGTGACGTGCTTGGAAACTAGTTCTCTCCTGAACGGGCCAGGCTCCTGGGCTGCCGTGACTTTTCTTACACACTCGCAGCTCTACGTGAGGACAGTGAGCGTGAGCACCAGCCTACCAGCCTTCCCCTCCACGCTCTTTATGTTGTGGCGGACCTTTGAGATCGTTTATAAAGCTGCCTCTGACCATCTGAGATGACGGCGATTTCCTTTTTCTTCTCTTAGTCTGAGCATCGTCAGAATTACCTATGTGGCTGATTTGTCAGCTGATTTGTGTTTGCTGTTGTGTGATTTGGTTTATAGTGTTGGATACTTTTTATGTGATAAAGGGTTTCTTTCCAGCAATGCTGCAAGTGCCTTTAGGGCCAGAGACTGTTTCATATGCTTTTTTAAATACCCCTCCTAGTATGTCTTAAGCCAGTACTCAGTAATATTTAACTTAAAAAAATCACATAATGGGTTTCCACTAGGGCCATGTATGCCTTTTACATACACTGCATTTTCTTTGTAGTTGTGGTCGTTACCAATTAACAGTCACTAGGAGAATTTTCTAGGGTGCTGTTCTCTTGCAAGTCTCTCAGTGATGCAACCAGATTCAAAGCCGTGTGGGTGGGTAGTTGGCACAGCACGCAGATCCCAGGGCCGGTGGCTCGCCCTCTCCCTGGGCTGACCGTCCCGGTATGTGCGGGTCTGCTTTGATGCCGTGTGTTTGGAATGTCGTCTGCGCCCATTTTTCGTCAGTGACTGTTCCTTGCCAGTGAGTTCAGTCTCAATGGAATGACTATTATGTGGCTTTTGCCAATATTTTTATTGTTGCTTGTGCTTCTAACAATCCATTGCCAAATCCAAGGTCACAAAGATTTATGCCTATGTTTTGTAAGAGTTTTATAGTTTTTGTTTTTACATTTAGATCTTTGATCCGTTTTGAGTCAATGCTTGTATACAGAGTGAGGTAGGGGTTCAACTTTATTCTTTTGTATGTGGATATCCAATTGTTTAAGCACCGTTTGTTGGAGAAACTATTCCCTATTGAGTGGTCTTGGCAGCCTTGTCAAAAATTGGTTGACTAGACACATGGGTTTATTTCTGGACTCTCAATTCTGTTTTATCTGTTACATGTCCATCCTTACATCAATACCACATGGTTTGATTACTGTTGCTTTGCAGTAACTTTTGAAATTGGGAAGTGTGAATTCTCCAACAGTGTTCTCCTATTTAAAGGTTGTTTTGGCTAGTCCTTGCAATTCCACTTGCATTTTAGAATTGGCTTGTCAGTTTCTACAAAGAAGTTAGCTGGGATCTGATAGGGATTGTATTGAATCTGCAGATCAGTTTGGGAGTATTGTCATCTTAAGACTTTCAGTCTATGAACATGGATGTCTTTCCATTTATTTAGATCTTATTTAGTTTCTTAGTTTTTAGATGATTACTTTTGCAATTATTTTATTAAATTTATTCATAAGCATTTTCTTCTTTATTTGGGATCAGGTTAAGATCTGAATTATTTATTTTATGTATATACGATGGTAAAAACTGAGCTTTTTCATT
Organism: Micronycteris hirsuta; assembly: GCA_004026765.1. NCBI lineage: Eukaryota > Metazoa > Chordata > Mammalia > Chiroptera > Phyllostomidae > Micronycteris > Micronycteris hirsuta. The sequence goes on from PVJI01026181.1 coordinate 4,551, forward strand.
TTGGAAGATTTTTTAAACTATTGATTTAAATTTCTTTAATGGTGGTAGGGATATTCAGTTTTATATTTCTTCTTGAGTCACATTAGGCATATTAGTGTAGGGATTTATCGATTTCTTCTCAACTTTCAAATATATTGGGATAAAATTTTGGTAAATGCTCCAGATGTGACAGAAAACATAAAATTTGAAGTTGTTGGGTGTGGTCTTTTGTATGTGTCTACTAGGTCAGAGTTATCAGTTGTCATATTCAAATAAGCTACCCATTACTGAGGAAGGTGTGTGAAGTCTCACACCATGACTTCGACTCGTAGTTCTGTCAATTTTGCTTTATTTGTATTTTTATTCTACTTTTTCTGCTTGCTTTTTCCTCTTTGCTTGCTGTTTTAGGAAAACCTACAGTTCTTTCTTTCTGTGTGTCTCCTTCACTACTCACACTACTCCCACACCCACACTTGTGACACTTCTGGTCACCAGCTGTGTGGGGTTTTACCCCATAGCAAGCAGTTCTCTGTGACACCAGCTGGGTGTCCAGCAATGTAACTCGATTCTGACACTGTCTACCTGGAGAGAGCGTTGGGTCGCACAGGGGTGGGGCTCAGTCCCACAAGGCTGCCCTGCTTTAGGTGCCAGCTGCAATTCAGGTTGTCACCTGTGCTTCTGACTGACCAGCTACAGATCAGAGGTCCCCGAGAACCCTCCTCAGGTTCAGTTAATTGGCTAGAGCAAATTACAGGGCTCGAGTTTACTTACCGTTTACCAGTTTATCATGCAAGGATGTGATCAAGGATTCAGGTGAACATGCGGATGGAGGAGATGCGGGGGAAAGGTGTGTGGGAGCACCACTATCCCACCATCTCCGCGTGCTCACCAACCTGGAAGCTCCCTGAGCGCCGTACCCCTGGGATTTTATGGAGGCTTCATCACGAAGGCATGATCCGTCTCCAAGCTCCTCTCCCTTCTCAAGAGTATGGGGGTGGGGCCGAAGGTTCCCAGCTTCTCCTCAAGGCTTGTTCTTTCTCAGAGCCATCCAGGTGTCCACCCAGAGCTGTCTCATTGCAACAGAAGACACTCCCGTCACCCCAGGAAGTACTAGGGCTTCAGGAGCCTGTGTCAGGACCTGGGGGCAGAGAGTGATGTCTACTTTCTATCATCTTACAATTGCCTTTTGTTATTTCACATCTCTCTCCACCTTACATTTTGAAGTTCTTTTTTTAGTGCTTACACTACAAAATCTACCCATGCTTAGTATTTTACTCTCCTCTTCAGCAGTGTAGGACTCATAACCCGTTAACTTCAGTGCTTCCCTCCCAATGTATATGCTACTCTTCTCACGTATTTATGTGACGTATATACGTATATGTGTGTACATGAATGATGCTTCAGCTGTATCTTAATTTTCTGTAACTACACAGGAGATGGGTGTACAAATCAATGACATTTGTTTACATCCTTGGTTAGGTTTATTCCTAGGTATTTTATTCCTTTTGAAGCAACTGTGAATGAGATTGTTTTCTTAATTTCCCTTTCTGTTGGTTCATTATTGGCGTATAAAAATGCAACTGATTTCTGAATATTAATTTTGTATCCTGCCAATTTGCTGAATTCATTTATCATTTCTAGTAGACACTTGTTTAGAATTACACGTTTACCGCTCTCTCCTAGGAGACCCTGTATTGCAAATCACTTTGTCTCTTTTCCTGTTACAGTGATGGAGTAGTTGTGACAGAGGGCTCATCTCCTGTGAAGCCTAAAATGTTTACTGTCTTGTCCTTTACAGAAAAAGGTTGCTGATCTTTGCTTTCGAATTTCCTTTAGTGAAGTGCTGATGCTGGCTGTCTCTGTTTTTGGTTCTCTGAAAGTGGGTCTGTTTCTTCCTTATTCTTTTTTTAATTTATTTTCAGAGGAGAAGGGAGGGAGAAAGAGCAATGTATGGTTGCCTCTCACATGGCCCTCAATGGGGACCTGGCCCGCAACCCAGGCATATGCCCCGACTGGGAATCGAACCGGGACCCTCTGGTTCCCAGCCCGTGTTCAATCCACTGAGCTACACCAGCCAGGCTCTTCCTTATTCTTGATCGCTTTGGAGGGTATGCATTCTGGGATAACAGCCCCAGAGTGCTGAAAGTGCTATTTCACTGTTTTCTGCCTTCCTTGGTTGCTGCTGAGAAGTGCAGTTGTTGCTTTGATGAGAAGCTGCCTTTGGCTCTGTGATTGCTTTTAAGATTTTTTTCTCTTTGTTTCTGGTGCTTTGCAGTTTCATTATGATCTATCTAGCTGGGTGAGAATTTCTCTTTATTTCAATGTCTGTTTATTTTCCTGGGCATTTATTGTGCTTTCTAAATCATTGGGTTGAAATCTGTTGTCAGTTCTGGAACGTTTTCGGCCTTATCTAGACTTGTAGCCCGGCTCCATTCTGTCTTCCCTGTTCTTGGGAAATGGAGTAGCCTTTGTTAAACCTTTCGCTCTGTTTGTGTCTGCTAACCTCCCTCCCCTCTTTTCCTCTCTGTCCTTCTGCACTTTGACACTGATCAGTTCTTCAGGTCTGTCTTTTACTCTCTGCATTCTGGTCTCATCAGCTTCTAAGCCTGTTCGTCAATTTAAACTATTATGTCTTTGAGTTCTTTGTCACATATGCTGAGTTCTTGTTCTTTTTATTCACATTTGTTGGGAACAGCCCTGCCTGGTTTCAGAAGCTGTAACCCCCTCCATGGCTAAGGCTGAGTAAAGGACCTTGGGACCAGAAGCCACTAAGGAGACAAAGCTTATCTCCCTGACAGGGGTGCCGCCTCTGCCCCCTTGACTTCACCTTGCTTGGCCCCGGGTGGATGACTGGTTAGCCAATGACAGGTAAGATTCCTAAAGGGAGGAACGACCTAAGACAGGCATGGTCATGAAGGGGCTCTCAGGGTAGGCCTTGGGGGGGCTATAGAAAAAGGGGGTGATGGACCCTCACCCCTTGGCTTTGACATAGCCTGAGTCCTCATTCTGTCTGCAAGAAGTCTCCTAATCTCTTGGCTGCCTTACTTCCCCTGCCTGACTTAAGCCTGAAACGATGACGGAGGGCGGTGCAGCCCTGGGCAGGAATGGGCAGTTCCCCAGGGCGATCAGGCCTAAGAAAGAATGCAGAAAATCCTGTGGAACCTGCTTTGCTAAGAATACCCTCAGTTTTCTGATGGGGTCCAAGCATGAAATGAGTTTGTTTCCCAAACTTTTATAGCCCTTTAGCTAACTGACCCTGACTCAAAATAAGTTCTTTGTATGTTATCTATTGTTTGATCCTTACTGCCTGACAGTGATTGAAGACCTTTACCTATATTCCTGTGCAAAACGAACCCAATAAAATCCCACTGAGGAAAAGGCTCTGGCCCTTGTCCTTTGAGAGATCAGCCACCTTTCCTCCCCAAGCACATCATGTCTTGGTAGACTTATTCTCATCCGTGACAGATGGGAGGGGGGCGGGGGGGTACTTTGTGGGCAGAGCCCCCCTGCCACACATTTTCAAAAACTACTTTTATTTCTTTAAACATTTATTTTCTGGGTCCAACAGGCGAAATCTTTGCAGACCTGGTCCTGGTATGTTGTTCTTCTCAGTTCTCTTACCACCTTGTTTTAATGTGTTTTGTGATTTTTTTTGGACTGTAAGTTTTTTTTTTTTAAACTCTGTGGCAACCTCTCTTTATAGGAAAAAAGGTGTAGTTTTGTATTTGAGATGCTGTCATTAGCTAACATACAATGGATTTTAAAAATTAGATTAGCAATAAAACAAAACCTTAATTTCCCAAAGTCAATGTATGTACTGAAAACACACAGACACACACACCAAATTAGAAGGTTAAAGGTGCAAAATAACCAGACTATCAAACCAGAATGTAGTAGAACATCGATTGTGTTTAAATAATTATTTTTATTTTTTCTTCTGTAGGTGAAGATGACTTAATAGAGTTCACCACAGTCACTTTCGAATCTCCAAAAGCATTGCCGGCGGAGGCCTGACCTGGGGGTGGCTGAGGCATCTTGGTGCTTTTCCAAGTCTCCTCGGGCCCTTCAGTAGCAGCCCTGGCCCGGTCGTTTTTAAAGATGTAGCTGGACCCAAACAGCTCCTCCATCAGACTGCTTTTCTTGTCCCTGAAAGCTGCACCTGCTGGTTTTGTTCGGGAAGGGTTCCCGAATGAGGGCTCGTAGGCGCTCACGGAGTGCTCTGGCTTCAGGCCCTCCGCGCCCCCGCGCTGCTTGCCAGTGCTGGGGTTGCATCTCCTGGGGCCTGGGGTTGGCCCGCCTGAAGCAGGGAGCCCGTGGTGCAAGTTTTCAGTAGCTACCGTAAACGAATAACGCTTTCTCTGTCTGAGGGGTATTTTCGTTTTTGGAGCAGCATTTTTATTTGGTACCTCGTCCATGTCACTTACTTGTAGACTTTTTTTAACTCCTTCTTTTGCTGCTTCATCTTCCTGCTGTCCGGGTCCCCGTTCATGGTGAATGACTTGAATTCTTTCTTGCGGTAGTTCTTGTTCTTTTTCTAAAGTGTTTTTCTTCTCTTGATCTACTTTTTTCTCTCTCTGTCTTCCAGTATTCTCCAAAGCTGCTTGTACTTTCAAGTGTTCCTCTTCCTTTGGTAAATCTGTATTAGAAAAATAATCAATTTGGGGACCTTTCAAATGAATGGACTTTTATTTCAAGATGACATGCATGCTTGCCACACTTCTTTACACCTCCTGAGAAGGACAGTAAAATGAGAAAAAAGGCAAGAAAATAAATGTATACAGCACTGGAATATCGGCAAGGTGCTAGTAACGGGCACGAAATGTCACACTCTCCCAGAACATGCCATGTGACTGACAAGTGTGAAACCAAAAGAAAAGTGATATTCATAAACAAAAATTGGAAGACTATACTTTCAGGGATCATTTCTATAGTTCGTTACTAGAGAAGTTTCTCTGAACGTGTAGAGCTCCCCAAACCACGAGGGGGGTGTGCAGTGTTCTCTCCTGAGCGTGAAGCCGGCTTTTGGGGTTGCTTTTGCAACTACCAATAGCTGTTGATGATTGTTCTTCTCTTCCTTTGGAAGAGTAAGAGGGAAAGAACACAGTTTGAGTGGTTTCTAAAAAAAAGTAAGAGAAAAATTTGCCTGTAAGATATTACTAGAAGTTCCAACACCACTGGTTGGATGCAGTGCAGTTAAGACAGTGAGGATATTTTTCACCCACCCAATTGGCAAGTAATTTCCAGAGTTGGTGAGAATATGGGGAAATTGGAGCTTCCGTTCCCCATCCGTGGGTGTGTAAGTCGGCATAGCTTTATTTAGATAACAATTTGGCAGTATCTGTCACAATTTTATATGAATATGGTCTCAGCCACAACAACTTCGCTTCTAGGACCAAACCTTACAAAAGTACACAACATGTAGCAGAAGGATGTCACCGAGCATGGTTAATAACAGGGAACTGTCCTAGGAGCCTGGCAGGTCCTGGTTAAATAAATGACGGTACGTGTAGCCTGTGGAATTCCGGGCATTTGTGATAAAGAATGAGGTGGGTGAACAGGCCCGGACGGGAAAAGGTTTCGCAGTGTGTTGTTAAGTGAAACAGCCATGTCAGGAAGGGTGGTCCTTTCCAGGTCCCCGCCTCTTATAGGCAAAGACGCACCCGAGTCCCGATGCACACACCCAGAGACCACCCACATAGTCATCACACAAGACGGTTGTTTGATTGCAAATCGGAATGGCCAGTCATTCGTGGGGACAGTGCTGGACTTGCAGAGAGCTGGCGAACTTTCTCACGTGAACACATTCTGAAACAAAACCATTTATGCTACAGGCAAAGAAAAAAGGAATTCTAGTAAGAGAAGAAATATGTTTCAAGAATTAGTGGTGAGCAAAGAAGCCAGCAAGATGTATAGTTAATTCTAAATGATTGTTAAAGTTACGCCCTATGACCCTTAAATGTTAGTTTGGAGACTGGCAGAATGCTTGTTTCCCACCTCCACCGCTTGCAAGCCCGCCCGCGCCCCTCGCCCCTCGTCTGGGTTGTGGCACCAGGCTCTCGCCCACCTCCTGAGGAGGCGGATCTGGTCCCTCTGGTGAAGGGCAATCCCAGGGTGACAGCTTCACACCAGGGACAGAAGGCCACCATTCCAGAGGCGAGGAGGCTTAAGCATTAAGGGCTGGTGTCACCAAGACCCCTGGTGCTCTCTATCCCTGTGGCAGCGAATGCCCGGTGAGCGGGTCCTTGGCCCGTCTTGGTCATGGCCTGGTGGACATGTTGCCCTATCGCGTGCCACCACCTGGGTGGGCTGAGGGCTCACTGCACCCCACAGGGGCGTTCCGCCCTGACCTACACCCAGAGCTGCAGGGGAGCTTTGGGGACCGTGGGACAGGAACCCCCGAGCAGCCCTGCCAGATGCCGCGTGCTGACGAGCTCTCTGAGCCCAGGATGGGGCAGGGCCTCGCCCTGACTGGGCCCTTGTGCCTCGGAGATGAAGCCACTTGGTTTGGTTTGCCTCTCAGTTTGTGAAAACTGAGCACGTGGTTGTGGGATCCACACGAGGATAGGGAATGGAGCGGCAAAGCCAGGGAATGAATGACTGGCTGAGGAGTGTGGTGGCTTCTGGTGGGCGGGGAGGGGGTGTGGTTGGGAAGGGCCCACGTGTTCAAGGGGACACTAATGCTCTATTTCTTAGGGTAGTGGCCACATGGTGTTAATTTTACGATAATTCTTTGAACAGTATGTCTTTTATGTGTACTTTTATACACAGACAGTAATTCACAGCTTAGAAAAATCAATAGGAATAAATATGAATTAAAAGCTGTTAAATTACCTTCATATTTTCTCTCAGAATCTTCTTGGCTTGGTAGTGTACAGCTGTAGCAAGGAATCACACGGACTGTTTCCGCTGGGTTTTCTTTACGACCAGTGTTTCCTGCTGTCTTTTGACCCTGTAATTCAGAAGAGCAGCAGAACCTCGTCTTTTGGGTGTAGATACTTATATTTCATGCAATGACTACACATACTTTTTGTATAGAACAAGTGACTGTAGGCTATTTTTGTAAAGGTTTGTTTAATTAGATGCTACAAGATTTCAAACGGGCTGTACCTTAGTCATCAAAGCTGGAGTGTCTTCTGATTTTTGGGTTCCCTGGTGTCTCATACTTGCAAATGAAACACCCGTCCTGTCTGCTTGTACTGATTTTGTTGAAGAAACTACAGAACAGGTACATCACACATAAGAAACATACCTGACATTTGGAAGCAGTCTTGATTTTTAGTATAAAATTACACTGTGCAACATAACAGAACAAAGTACACTAGATATTTTCTAAAACTTTTCAACCTAGGTATACCGTTCGCCGCTGTTGTGTTTCCCTTGTCATTGTCCTTGTTTTGCCTTGTTTGGGGCCGCAGAGCTCGCGGGAGTCTTGGTGGCCGACTCCAGAGCAGGCAGGTACCAGGCGGGCCCGGTGGCCCCCGCTTGCAGACGGGGTTCAGGGCTCAGACGTGTAGCTGTGAGCGCGAGCCCCCCGCCCCATGTCAGAGCTGTCTGACCAGCGGTTAGGTGGCCCAGGCTGAGGTGCGTGGCCGGGAAACCTAGGCCGCCCTTTCCCCGAGTGTCACCCCACTCAAATGGCCCCCTGGCTGAGTTTACACGGTCTCTGTGGGCTGTTATTCCGGATTACAAGCCAGAGGTAAAGGAAGGAAGGCAAAGGAACTTGAGGCCGTCGCCTTCCCAGGGGGATGCGGTCACTTCCCCTGGACCAGGGGGAGTGCTCCTGTCGTGCCTTTCTGAGCGGACATGTCGCTGGGCACCCTTGTGGGGTGGAGAGTAAGTACCCTTGTCCTGGGGAAAATGCTGCGCAGGACTAGAGGTACAGACTAACGGCAGGGGCGGCAACACGGACAATCCGACCAACGTGGTGCTGGACAAAAAAGGAGCGGCCACCGGTGACTCTATTTCTATGGAGCTGTGGAACAGGCAAACCGCGCGGTGGCGACAGCAGGGACTCAGTGGCCGCCTCAGGCCGGGGATGTGGGCTGACTGTGCGCAAAGCGGGCACGAGGCCACCTCCCCGCCCGGCCGTGGCCCTGTCCTGACTGCGGCGGTGGTTACATGGGAATAGATATGCATCTGTCCAGACCTGTCGCCTGGCGCACTGAGAATGGGCGCACCGTGGCGAGGCGAACTTGACCTAAATAAAGCTGGTTTTCGAACCCACCCCTGGCTAATAGACAACCTTATAAGTTCAATATTTGGCAGCCACTTGGCTTCAAGCTGGAAGTTCTCTAATTCGACTGGCAGTAGGAACACAGAGGACTGAGCAGAAGGTGGGAAGGCAGGAATGCACATTTTTCTGCTCTTTTCTAGCTGTTTTAACCTCGGCAGTTTCTTTATTCTTCTAGAATCACACAATGTGTTTTAATGCCTAATAAAATGATGTTTCAAATACCCATTATTTTGGTGATATAAGTTAGGAAAATCCGACTAGATTCTGAAGAATAGATTTTTGAGGAAAAATAATTAAAACATACCTTTTGGATAATCTTCTCTGTCATGTGAATTTTTCAGCATCCGATTAGAATAGATGTTTTTAATTTCAAGCTCTCTATCCTTCTCCTAAAGAGAACCACAATACCAATTTTTCTATAAACATTTGCTTTATCAACCTTGATTTCTTCTAAAAAGCAATTTAAGTGAGTTCAGTATTCTCTGAGTAAAATCTATAATTCTAGCAGAAATGGAAATAGGCCACACCACTGTATTTCATTCCTGACATCAGAAAGTACTTTTTCACAGAGCGACAAACTATTGTGGTCGGGACAGTATTTTTGAAATGTTTCCAAGCCAGCTTCTTTCACTTTTCCCATCCCCTGACATTTATTATTATTCTTTTCTGTGGCACCATACCGTGGCCACCAGCCATGCCGTGATTTAAACTAATTAAAACACATAAGAAAGAATGGAATCTTACCATTTGTGACAGAGTAGACGGGCCTAGAGGGTATCATGCTCAGTGAAATAAGTCAGTCAGAGACAAACACCACACAGTTTCACTCATTTGTGAAATCTAATGAACAAAATAAATGACTAAGCAAAATAGCAACAGACTCACAGGCACAGAGGGTGGACTGGCGGTGGACAGGGTGAGGGGTTGGGGGCTGGAGGACAAAAGGGAGGGGACTGAGAAGTTCAAACCGGTTGTTACAGGACAGTCGTGGGGATGGAACGTCCAGCACAGGGAATAGAGTCGGGAATATTCTAACAACTAGGTGTGGCGCTAGGCGGGTGCTGGAGATATCGGGGAGGGGGCCCTTTATAAAGTGTGAGACTGTCCGACCACTAGGCTGTACACCTGAAACCAGTACAAAATAATGTTGAAAGTACACTGCAATTGAAAAATATAAACTTAAAGTAAAAAAGAAACTAATTAAAATAAAACTAGATGAGCAACTCTGCCCCCAGTCCTGCTGCCCATACTCCGCACAGCCGTGGCCGGCGCAGATGGCTCTCCGAGGTCACACAGCTGTGCTAGATGGGCCTGCGTTCATGGGGCACGGTCACGGCCGCCGCTCAGCTTCACATCCCGATGTTCTCTTTAAGGTCTCGGCAAAACGAAAGGTTTGAAATCCTAGCTCGTTGAGGACAAACCAGACTCGATTAAATACCAAACACGCCTTCTCACACATACATCAGGAGGTGGGCCCGTCAGACTCAAGGCCACTCAGTTTTAGTCAAAACCCATCAACAGGAAGTGGGCCTACGAGTTAAGGGTGTCCCCCACGTCTGATCAGAGAGGAAAGCCCAGGAGAGAAGGGCCCAGGGGTGGGGAGTAGGAAGAGACAGAAGAGATCTTGATATTTAGAGGGACAAGTTTTGCTCATCTGGAAGATTCAGTTAGAGGGTCGGTATGTCCTTCAGCCCCAGAGAGCAGGATGGGGCAGGTCAAGAGCTGCTGACTGACAGGTGCAAGAGGAGGTGACAGGAAGGACAGTCCTTCATGCTTGGCACAAAGGTTTAAGTGGTGGGTCACAGCCCTGGCTGGTGGGGCTCAGTGGACTGAGCACTGGCCTGTGAACGAAAGGGTCGCCGGTTTGATTCCTGGTCAGGGCACATGCCTGGGCTGCAGGCAGGTCCCTGGTCGGGGGTACATGAGAGGCAACCACACACTGATGTTTCTCTCTTTCCCTTTCTCCCTCCCTTCCTCTCTGTCTAAAAGTGAATAAATAGCCCTGGCTGGTGTAGCTCAGTGGATTGAGCGCCAGCTGGGAACCAAGCGGTCCCGGTTCGATTCCCAGTCAGGGCACATGCCTGGGTTGCAGGCCAGGTCCCCATGAGGGCCACGTGAGAGGCAACCACACATTGCTGTGTCTCTCCCTCTCTTTCTCCTTCCCCTCTCTCTAAAAATAAATAAATAAAATCTTAAAAAAAAAAGTGAATAAATAAAATCTTAAAAAAAAAACAATAGTGGTGGGTCACAGAGAAACCACCACTGTACTCTGTTTTGTGACCTTGACTCCTTACTCCAGGTACCTCGTGTAAGTGGAGTCACGCAGTACTTGTCTTTTGGTGACTGACTGCCTTTGCTTAGCGTGCTGTCCTCGAGGTGCATCCATGCTGTGGCATGTGTCAGGACTTCCTCCCTTTTTAAGGCTGACTGAACGCCAGTGTTTCACGTATAAAACACTGCCCTGGCCCGTTCGCCTAGGCCAGTGCAGTAAGTGAGCAAAACTAACTTGTTGTAAGTCGCTTGGAATGGTGTTTCTCTGATATTATATCTGCACTGGAAAAAGAGTGGGCTTCTTTTTTTTCATTATCATTTGGATTTTTTGGGAATGCTTTTCAATTTTTTTTTTTTTTGCATTTCCTTTTGCTTCATAATATGCAAAATATTTACAAGGTTCCAAAGTCATATTTACTAAAAAAGATAGTCAAGAAATCTAGGTTCTATGTCCGTCTCTTCTACTGTGGTCTCTTCCTCCTTCCACGGCCAGCCTACTACTGTTTTTCTTTTAAAAATAAAAGCTAATACGTGGATATATTTGTATAGCCTCCTTGTCTTACTTTTCTTTTTTTTTTTTTAGCAAAGAAGAATGTAGGGTTTAACACACCCTTTTAATTTGTTTTTAAATATTTTTAAGATTTAAAAGTGTTTACACTTTCTAACTCCCAGTAGGAAAACATTAGCTGACAGAGCACCGTGACGGCAGACCCCTTTGCATGTGGCAACTGCATGTGGGGCGGGGGGTCGGGCGGGGGCTCTCTTCAACGCGCCCCAGCCTTGTTCACGGGAAGGTCAGAGGCACACTGGTTTGTATCATTGTGACGTCCGTTGGGTGACCCAAACTGCTTTTCCTTCACCAACGCCTTTGTCTATCAGAAGGGTATGACGCGCGACCTCCAGATTTGGCTGACAATTTACTGATGAGATTCATAACCTTTGGGCTGCTCTGATATTTTGACGTATTTGCCAGGTTCTGGGCCACATCCTGGAAGGCCACCATGACTTCTGGGTCCTGCGTGATGGCAAGAACCTTTGGATCACTGAGAATTAATTTCATTGGGCCCAGGCATTGCTGCCATTCCAGGCATTCCTCCAGGAAAGCCACCTGGAAAAGAGCCAGACTGCGCTCCTGACTGTCATCTGGCTTCTTCCTCCCTCTGGGCTCTCTCAGGTTCTTCTGGAGCCTTCCTAACCCTTTCTATGCTTTCTTTGACCTCTCGCTCTTCACGGTTCTGCTCACACTTGCTCCGATGTGCTACAACTTTCTGGGCCCTTGGTTGAACTAATTTCAGCATTGCACTAGTATCTTCATCATGATCCAATTACACGCAAGGGCAAGGTCATGGGCTGCTTCGCCCCAATGGCCCAGAAGTCTGTGTGCTTTCCCTCGCCCTTTCTGAGGCTGAACGGCATCAGGATTTATTCCAATAGCTCTGTTGCAGTCTCGGACGGCAGCATTGGGCTTCTGTAATGTGATGAAGACGCCGGCTCTCCTGGCATACAGAACGGGCAAGCGAGGACTCAGCTTGGTGGCGCCTGTGAACAAGTCAGTGGCTTTCTGTAGCTCACCGTCATTTAGGGCATCAGCGGCAGCCGCTTTTTTATTGTTTGCCTGCTCCCTCATCTCAGTTATCTCTGCATTTTCGCCTTCCAGTTCTCGCGGGCGTCAGTGTCTGCTTCAATCACATCCTCATTGTCAATTGCTAGATCACTTTCCTCACTTGATGGTTTGTCTGTCTTTATGTCTTCCTCCACCTTCTGCTGTTTTTTCTTCCTTATTTTCTTCTGATTTGATTTTATGAGTAGCACGTGGTATTTTACCTCCCATGCTCTCTACCGACTCCGTAAGGAAGCACATTTCCTTGGGATGCAGAATGCCTGGATCCTGCCTACACATTTTTATGAGGGCCTGAAGCTCGATGCTTGCTCAGTTTGCAGGGGTCCATGGCCGGGAAGTGGTGGGAGGCAGGCAGCAGGTGCGGCTTAGGTTGCTAACTTGGCGTGACTGTGTGGAAAGGGGCTGTATCGCCTCCTTTTCTTAAATAATAGCATACTATACACTTTCTTCTGCCTTCCTTTCTTTACTTATCAATATATCCTGGAGATTATTCCTTACTACTATATGTATTCCTCATTTCTTTTTACTCATACATTGTGTGTAGGTTTATTTACTCTTTAAAAATAAATTTGGATCCTACTGTATATAGGATTTTGTATCCTTCTTTTCATTAAGCATTTCACTAAGTATTTCTCCTGTTAAATTGTTTTTTAATGACTACATACTATTTATATGCATGCATATGGTGACATGTGAAAGCACATTTATGTTAAAATTCCCTGATTGTGTCTCCTATGTGTGCATGTGTATGTGTATGTGTGTTTGCCTTGACCAGTGGATCTTAAAGCTTTTTGTTAGCTTTCTAAGCTGGTTGCTATGGTCATGTATAGGGAACTGTTCCGTGTGGTGTGGCGAATGCAGCCCAGTCCTGTTGGACAACGGACAGGCATGAGTCGGCACACAGGAAGCCAAACCCACGGATTGGTTTTCCCGTGGGGAATCAGGCCTGCATTGTACCTAGCCTGCTATGAGGCTTGTTTTTTGCTAAAACTCCCTCACCCTGGATTGAGGCAGCAAATGTTTACTACATATCTTTAAAGTAGCTTCCTAAAGTCTGTGTTAAACCTCCCAGGTATGGAATGTAACCAGTTCAACCACCTCTCCCCTTGCATCTGCAAATATCTTTTTCTTTGACGTAATTAGCAACATTCTTTCCTTTGTTATCTGTTGGGGATGGTGAAGGTGAAGGCTGGCATCATAGCTAAGGTTGCATACTTGACAAAGCCACAACCTTAGCAGATGACTGCTTGCATCTGCTAGGCAGATCAAGCCAGCAGCTGACGACAGCCGGAACCCGCAGGGGTTGAACAGGAGACAGATAACCGCAAGCTTCAGCTGAATGTGCTGTAACTTTTGCAGAAGACATATGTATCAGTTAGATAGCCTGGGAATGGAACAGTCTGTGCCTGCAGCATCTCCCAACGTTTGCAAGGTGTCCTTGAGCTCTATCTAACCAACCCCTGTAAAATGGGCACAGACACCACGTTCAGGGCTCATTGTCTCTCCATCAGAGGACAATGTCCCACCTAGTCCCCGCTTTTCCTTAAACTATCTGTGTTGTGTTTTTCTTCATCTCCCATCGACCCCACTCAGGGACCCCCACTGCGCACTGGTCGCAGCAGTTATCTGTAAAAGGTAATCACCTACATCGAACCTGTGCATAGTAAATGAGGATCATCCTCGATGTAATGTACCCAGAAAAGCAATAAAAGCCTGTCCAGGCAGGGGTTGGGGCCTCTCTCTCACTTAGAGAGTGGCCATGCCGTCCCTTTTTCTCCACAGGACGTCTGCAGTCCATGTGAATTTGTTCATCGCAGCCACGACACACGGACCCCGCAGGCCGGAGTCGGCATCAGCTGTGCCCAATTTCTGGCACAGTCCACTCTCTGAAGTTCCCTGAGACTCCACAGAAGGAGGAACCCACCCTTTCCCTGCTCTACAAAGGGAAAACCGACAGCCAGCTCTCCTCCCGCACCCTCTCCTGCTGCCTCTGAGTGCTCCCGAGGCTCCTGGGAAAAGGTCCTAACAAAGTTCTTGCCTCAGAGAATCAAGCTTAGATTTACTAGATGAAGGTTGATAAAGCCATATTCATATTTCTTAAGCGTCTTGTCTAGCTTTTCCAACTCATTGGACATTTTAGAAATCTGGAAGGCAGACATAGCAAAAGTCTGAAAAAATGCTTTTAATGCCCATTTTTAAAACACACTTTAAAAGACAGTTTTTCAAGCCTATTTGCAAATTACTCTATGTCACTGTTATAAGTTAATTTTTAAATTAAAAAACTTAGAGTTCCCTTAAAATATTAAGAAAGTACAATAATACCATGCGATGTGATGAAATAAAAATATTACAAAGTGCTGTCAATGAGTAGGAGAGAGCTTTACTTTTGCTAATGAAGTGCATGTTTACCAGGCTGCTAATGCATGTCAGTAATTTCAGGTCCTCCATCTGCTCATATGGCTGTAGGGAAACCCGTTGAGAAACATATTCCCCAAGTTAAATAATTTAAAGACATAGCAGGCACAAATAGCTCTGACAATTTGGGAAGCAGAATTTCACAGATTTTGTTACATTTTGCTGGAAAAGAAGTACCTTGAGTTTCTGTTGAAGGCGTCTGATTTCCTTCTGCAGCGCCTCCTTCACTGCCTGGGCGGCCAACGTCTTCTGCCTCTCCGCGGCCAGCTGCCGAGTGAAGGCTTTGCTCCTCAACCTCAGCTGCTTCTCTAAGCTCTGGAAACAGCACATAGTTCAGCTCTCCCGTAACCAGTGCACTTTTACTAAGAGCTTCCGTTT
>PVJI01026182.1:0-19349 GCA_004026765.1 Micronycteris hirsuta
GTGAGTGGAGGCCAGGGAGGGTTCTGATAAGAGGAGAGGCAGGAAGGAGGGGCGCCCCACCGATGAGGGCTGGTCTAAGCAAGCTTTAGCCAGGTCAGGGTCCTGGGACACGGAGGTGTGCCCAGTGGAAACCAAAGGGCTAGAAGCAGGGCCACCAGGGGGTCAGAAGAGAGCTGACAAGTGAGAGGGGCCACGTGGGGACAACTGAGGGGCAGGATGTAACTGGAAGACAGGAGCCTCGTGGCTTTATAAAGGCTCCTGCTCCACCTCATAATGCAGCGCACTGTCCTCCCAACAAAAGCCAGCCCGGCTTTGGCCACATGTAAGTGAGAATCAACCTGTGGCCAATGCACCTCTGGAGCACTGACTGAATCCTTCCATGTTACTCCGAATGTTTGACTCCAGCAGAGTCACAGCCTCTGAGTCACCTAGACAAGAGAAGGGAGAGTGGGTATTGATTGTGTGATAACAGGGACCACTTCCACCCACGCCACTTCCCTGATGCCACCAGCCCGGGCCCCCATCCCACACTGGGGAGCCTGAAGGACTCAGCAGCCTCACTGATGTTTCTCCCCCCTGCAGCCGTGAGCAGCTCCCGCGGTGGCATGGTGTGTGGGCCTGAGCTCCTGGCCGCCGGCTCCACCCTCTCCCGCAGCGGAGTCACCTTCTCCAGCGGCAGCGCCTCTTCGGGTGGCATGTGCGGCTCCAGCCTGGGTGGCACCCAGGTCGTCATGGGCGGTGGGAACCTGCTGAGCACAGGCTCCCGGGGAGGCTCAGGCTCAGTGCTCCTGGGGGAGGCCTGCGCCCCCAGCATCCCCTGCCCACTGCCCACCGAGGGTGGCTTCAGTAGCTGCAGTGGGGGCCGCAGCATCCGCAGCTCCAGCGTCCGCTTCGTGTCCACCACCACCTCCCGCCGGACCAAGTGCTGAGAATCTAGTGCCGGCCAGCCACTGCCCGGGAAAGAACCATCTCTGTGTCTCCTGCTTCCATCCCCAAGATGTCTGGACTCTGGGCTGGAGGGGCTACCTCTCTCGCCAGGAAGCACCAGCTCTGCCTGGCCTGATACAGAGGGGGATATTTTTCACTACCTAGGTGGCCCGTTCGCAGCCCCAACCAGACTGGTTTCTGCTTGACTCCCAATTTCCTTCCATTGGATCAATACTCACCATCCAGCTGAACAGCCTCAAGAAATGCAGATTCAACACAATTACAAAAATCTGTGCCTGGGAAGAAAAGGAGCAGCCCAAAGCTGAAAAGGAATGTCTCTGGGCCCCATCGCCATGCCAGCTTTGGGTTCATTCAGAGAATGCAAAGTGGACTGTCCACACTGCAGGTGTCCTCGGCCCACCATCTTTTGGCTTCTTTCCTCCTCCTTTCCCTGGCAGAAGAAGGTTTTTTCCCCTCTTCTCCTGGCCCAGAAGGACCCACAGTCCTTGGTGTCCCAAGGGATCCCTTAGTACCCTGAGATGGTTCTTCTCCAAGGGGCGTATGTCCTGGCTGCTTCCTTTCCTGGGTTGTTGGTTTAACTCCACAGCATGTGAGCTCATGAGGTGTGTTGGGTGCCCGTGGAGAGGTGGGCTCTGCTATACCCTACACACCTGTTGGTGGTGTGAGGGAGGCCCAGCCCTGTCCACTGCAGGAGGGTTTATGTCTGCAAGCTCCAGGGAGGCCTGGAGTGGGGTGGGGTACCTGTTTGTACTGCTCTTTGTGTTCCTTGGTTTTCAATAAACTTGCCATGCTAACATCACTAGGACCCTGGCCCCTCCTTCTTCATGCTGGGGTGGGGGCTACGGCCTCCTAGGCCCATCCTGGGGACTTGCCAAGGGCAGACGCTGGTATCCTGGGCACAGGGTAGGTGCTGAGAAAAGAAAGCTCAGTTCCTTCCCAGGAGGGGCTCACAGTTCAGCGAGGAAGAGAAGTCATACAGCAAAGGCTCCGAAAACAAGTGTCGAGCAGCCCACTTCTCCCCAGGCATTGCCCTGCGACCCATCAGTGCCCTTCTGACCAAGGGGAGCCCGTCCATCTTCCCTGGGTCCCACCCCACACCAGGTCCTCTGGGATCACCGCAGGGGTCTCCCGAATTTCCTGTCCCCACTCCTGTCCTCATTCAACTCACTCACCGCGGTGCTGCTATCCAGATCTTTCTCGCATAGAAAACTGACCGCACTTACAGCCCCCAGTGGCTCCCCATCGCCTTCCAAAGCAGCTCAAACTTCTTACCATGGCATATAAGCCCCGAGTGACATGCTTACACACCCCCGCCATCCCCGCTCCCCACGTACCCTGCTTTTGGTCTGTCACCCTTTGTTCGTTCATTCAGTGTTTGATAAGGGCTTACTACATGCCAGGCTCGATGCTGGGAAAGTAGCAGCGAACAAGACCTGGTCCTCGTCCTCAAAGAGCTTACAGCCCAGCTTGATAGACAGACAGGCGAACAAGCAAGTGGGACTCGATACGCTACCTGCTGTGTAAGACTAAAGTCAATGCTGCCGGGCACAGAGGAGGGGCCACGCAGGCTGGGCATCATTGAATGCTTCCAGGAGGATGTGGTGTCCCAGCGGAGATGTGAAGGATGGTGACTTAGCCGTGCTAAGAAGGGAAAAGTGTCCCAGGCAGAGGCAACAGCAAGTGTGAAAACCAAGGGGTTGGAGAGAGCATGCCCAGTTCAGGGATCTGCCTGATGTTGAGTATGAATATAGCACAGGTGGGGGCAGGGGGCAGCCAAGGTGCAGTCGTGACCAGCACCCTGGACGGAGCTCCATTGGGCACATACCTCACAGCAGGGCTGAGCGCTGCTCCGCCTCACCTGCAGGGGCCTCCTCAGGCTGTGAGCAAAACAACCTGTCAGCTGACAGTTGCTGGATGAAGTCTGGGCAAGGCAGCATACACAAAGGTGTAAGATGAGCTTCCTGCTCTCTAAGTCCTGTCTGACCCTGGGCTCACCAGCCACCTGCCCTCCTGCTTCCAGGGGCTCCTGACTTCCCACCTCACCTCCCATGTGCAAAGTCACACGCACCCCTCAGGCGACAGCACCACCAAGGTTGTCCCCATCTGTCCTTGGGGCCTCTCCTCAGCCAGACCCACATGCACCCTGTGCCAGTTATCAATTTGTTGCCTCAGCTCCAAATTCGCCCTTAGTGCCTGCTCTATGCAAATGGATCTGATCCCTTTAGAAATTTCCTTTTGCCGGCCGGCATGACGTGAAGGCTTGTCAGTAGGCATTTCCATAACCATTGGAGGGACACTGACCAGTAGGGGATTTGCTTCCAGTGCGTTCTCTCGACAGTTTCCCCAGTGCAGATTCCTGCAGTGTGAACAGCGTCCCTGCCTCAGGCCCAGGCTGCACAGCAGCGGCGGAAGCAGCAGGAGCAGCCAGCCGCCAGCCGCCAGGAGCTGCCCCAACACTCTCGTGGGGCAATTGCATAGCAAAGTGCCTCCAAGAAGACCCCTCCTTGGAATAAGCTTTTCCCAGCACCCAAAAGGGTACGTTCTGGTAAGTCAGATAGAAAGTTCCCAGCAAGTTCCATTGGTGTAGCGCCCGGTGAGCAGTGGCTGTGCCCTCTCCAACGGGGTCTGGGCATCAGCCGTGGCTTTTCCCTGGGGCTTCCATCACAGGCCTAGATTCTATTCCTTACATCTGTCATTTCTATACTCATTAAAGCTCTTTCCCCTCAGGACTCCAGCCCCCAATATTATCCATATTGAACTTCCCATGTTCAAGTTCCTGTGTGGTACTGTCCCTTGACTGGACCCTGACTGACACATGCTATTTGGACGGCGTTGTTTCCAACCTCTGGGGCCCGGCAACAAGCCAACACGGGGACTCCCCAGGACCCAGCCATCAGGTCCCTTCTCTCCTCTATCTCACCTCGTAGGTGACCTCGCCCAGCCTCATGGTTTTAAATGCCATCCATATGCCAATGACACCGGAGTCTACGTCTCTGGCCCAGACCTCCCATTAACTACAGGCCGGCACATACCACCCACTCACTGACTTCTCCACTTGTGCATCGAATGGGCGTTTCACAATAAACATGTCCAAAAACGAGCGCCTCAGCTTCCCTCTCCCCCCTCTGTGCTGCTCCCAGAAAATGGCATCTTCATTCTGTTGCTTAAGAAGAAATAAATAAATAAATAAATAAATAAATAAAATTTAGAATCATCCTTAACCCCTCTGATTCTCTAACACCCCCATATGTAACCCATCGGCATAACCTTCAGACAACGTCCAGAATCCAGCTGCTTCCCCCGCCTCCGTGACCACCACTGAGGCCCAGCTGCATGGCTCTGGCCTGGACGGCTGCGGCGGCCTCCTCGCTGGGCTCCCTGCTTCTCTCACCTTCTTCCCTCTGTTCTCAAAAACACAACCAAGGTGGTCTTGTTCAAACTCAGTTAACTTCCAGGCCCATGCATGGTGGAGTGAGCCTATTATAGCCTGTCTCTCCCACTGATTACAATTAAAACCCTTGTATAAAATTTTTTAAAAATAAACTATCAGAAGACTTCAAAAGAGTAAACGAAAACAGACAGATCCTGGCCGGACGACAAAGCTTGCAGAAGCAACCCATGTGTCTTTCCCTCTGTTCACGAGGCTCTGAGCTGAGGGTGGGCCCCAGTTGTGCGGCTGTGAACCACCAGCCTGACCAGCTAAAACTCCAATAGAAACTCTGTCTTTCTAACCAGAGAAAGCAGGAAAAGGGGCCTCAGGGGCTGGAAAGTACGGGCAAGAATCCTCAAGGTTTTCTCTTTCCTCCCGTGGCTTTTCCCGAGGAGCAGATCCCAGTCACAGAGCTGTGCAGCTGCAATGATATGGGAGCGAAACTCCGAGAGAGAAACCTGATCTTCTGGCTGAGGGGCCCCTATGGGGGCTGGGGATCCCTCCGCATGTCAGTCCTCTCAAGTCCTGGGCTCCCCTGACATGAGCTGCAAGCGCAGGGGAGACCCAAAGCAGCAGGCAGAGGGCCTGAGCCCTGAGGGAAGATGGGAAGCGCTGCCTGAGTTCCAGGCAAACCGCTAAGCACCCTGCACACAGGACAGACACAGAGCAGCAAACAAACGCTTAGAAAATTGAACTGAGTTTGGAATCGTTGCCCACGCAGGAGGGACAGAACTTGCAGTCTGAACCTAATGAGGCTGATTCTGTACAAAACACAACGGAAAATTCTCCAGAGGATTTTAGCAGGGCCAACAGTCTATACATGATAATATTTTAAATATCCAGGATACGAACCAAAATTATTTTGACACCCAAGGAACCAGGAAAGTGTGACCAATTCTCAAGGAGAAAGAAAATCCCAATCCCAAAATGATACAGATGTTGGAATTACCACACAAAGACATTAAAGCCCAACTATAACTCTGTTCTGGAAGATAAAGGCAGACACACTTGAAGTGAATAAAAGTTTCTTAGCAGAAAATAGAAACTGTAAATACAGAACCAAGCAGAAATTTTAGAACTGATTTTAAATTTTTTAAACCTTGAAATTTTTAAAATCATTGATGAGCTCTAGGGCAAAAAGGAGAGAACAAAAGAAAGAGTCAATAACTTGAACATAAATTAATAGAAACTATCCAATCTGAAGAATAAAGAGAAAAACGGTTGGAAAAAATATTTTTAAGCCGCATAAAAATGACACATTCCATACAGGGGGACAGGAAGTCCGAGGACCGCAGCTCTCTCGTCAGAAACCGTGAGAGACAGAGGGGAGCAGGCCAGCATTAGGTGCTGCCAGCTTGGAATTCCGTGTCTGATGAAAACATCCTTCAGATGTGAAAGCAAAAAGAAAAAATTAAAAAAGGACATTCTCAGATGAAAGACAACTAAGAGAATTTGTCACCTGCAGAACGGCAGAAAATAACACTGGTGGAAAACAGTAAGCCTCCTGCCTTACCCAGAAAGTGGGAAGATCTGTCCCACGTCATAAAGTTGTTGTGGAAATGACAGGCGGTGGCACAGCTAACGTGCATGGCACATAGCCTCGCGCATGGTGGGCCACAATGTATGGTTGCTCGTGTTTTGATGATGGTGGTGGAGGTGTTTCTAGTTTTATTTCTAGTAGGGAATAGCTTGGATTGGCAGCCGGCCACTCGGGCCAAGCACAGGTGGATGCTGCAGTGGCAGTGGACTCTTTCCAGCACCTGCATGAACCCTGAGTTACAGGCAGGCAGGCAGGCAGCTGCCTGGCTCTTCCCGCTCCTGCTGCCAGGACTGAGCCTCTGCCCTCCAGCTCTGGGGGTTTGCTGCCCTCTGCTGGCCGCCAGCTTCCCAGGTGCCACTGCACAGGGCATTTTCAAAGCAAAGGAACCTAGTATTTGGTGATTTAACATTATGGGGGGAAAGGGGAGCTTAGAGGCTTTTAAAACATTTTTTTTCCAAAACTGCA
This sequence comes from Micronycteris hirsuta, assembly GCA_004026765.1. Classification (NCBI taxonomy): domain Eukaryota; kingdom Metazoa; phylum Chordata; class Mammalia; order Chiroptera; family Phyllostomidae; genus Micronycteris; species Micronycteris hirsuta. Next base: position 6,384 of record PVJI01026182.1, read on the forward strand.
TTTAGGACACAAACATTACAACAATGAATAGCAACTTTAAAAAAGGAATCCACCCCCCCCCCCTCGGCAGCCCAGCACAGCTCTGTCTTCTCTGTTCTGAGTTTATGTCAGTCTTTGTTCCCACAGGTGCTCAGAAAGCCACAATCTCGAAGCAGGAAAAAGCCACAGAGGGCTCTGAGTCCCATGGTTTTCAAACTGGGCATGCTCCTCGGGGCCAAAGTGCCGGAGCTTCCCCCAAGGTGACATCTTCTGCCAAACATCAAATATCTAAAGTATACATGGTATCCACTCATTTATGCTCATTCAGTCAGTCAACAAACATTTACTGAGCACTTTCTATATTCCTAACATTGCTGCGAGTGCTTGAAAGCCATCAGTGAACAAAACAGACAAAATCCTTGCTCCCGTGGAGTTTACTTTGGGGTGAGAGGCAAGACTGACCACAATCAATACACAGAATAACTAAGTCAACTACAGAGTACGTTAGAAGGTGTTCCGTGCTATGGGACAAAGAGAGAGGTCCAAGCAAGATAAGCCTGATGGAGGATGCCCAGGAAGGGGAGGACAGGTTGCCATTCTTCAAAGGGCCAGGGGCCTCTGCGAGAGGCGGTATCTGAGCAAAGCCTCACAGGTGGCAATAGAGAAAGCCGTGTGGCTGCGTGAAGAGCATTCTGGACAGAAGGGGCGGTCAGTGCGGAGACCCCGAGCCAGGAGTGTGTGGTGTGCCTGAGAGCAGCAGGAGGCTGGTGTGGTTGCCAAGAGCGGGAAGCTGAGGTGAGAGAGGAAGAAAGAGGGGCAGGCAGTGCGTGGCCCTGGTGGCCATTGCTCGAACATCTTTCATTCCCAGTGGAGTGGGGGATGATTGGGGTGTCTGAGCAGAAGAGGGACACAACCCCACGGAACGCTGTAAGGGGGTCAACTCTGCTAGTTTGAGAACGGAGGGCCGGGGGCCAGGCCAAGCAGAGAGACCAGCAAGCCAACCTTATCCGTTTTTCCAACTACATATCCAGTCACGTGTCACTTAACAAGAGGGACACATTCTGAGACATGCATTGTTAGGCGGTTTCACCGTTGTGTGAGCACAAGAGAGTGCACTTGCACACCTAGAGAGCCCAGCCCACTGCGCACCTAGGCTGTGAGGTGCACCTGGGCCGTGGGCTTGGACAGCCTGGTGCTGCACTGACCACTGCGGACAGTCAGTGTAACGCGATGCCGTTTGTGTCTCTACGCATATCTAACACTGAAATGGCACGGGAAAAACTTGGTGTGAAAATGGGGTGCCCATAGAGGGCACTTGCCGCGAGTGGAGCTTGCAGGACTGGAGACCGCTCTGGGGGAGGCGGTGAGTGAGGGTGAGTGGCGGCGAGGGTCCGGGACAGCACTGCGCGCCAGCAGACTTTGTAACCACCTCACTGCGCTCCTCTAATGCTTTCATTTCACTACGGAGACTTTATTTTTTAACTTTTTGATTCTTTTGTAATAACGCTTAGCTTAAAACATAAACATATTGTGCAGCTGTCCAAAAAAAAATTTTTTTCTTTCTCTGTGTCCTTTTCTATAAGCTTTTTTTTATTTTTAGCATTTTTCATTTTTTTAAACTTTTTTTTGTTAAAAACTAAGACACAAACATACACATTAGCCTACATCTGCACAGGGTCAGGATCGTCTTCGACCTCCGCATCTGGTCCCCTCACGGTCTCCCGTGACGACGAGGCCTTCTTCCGGAGCACCTCCCGAGGGCCCCGCTCGAGGCTCTCCTCAAGGTGTGATTCTTCACGGAAGTATGTCCTTGGTGTCTGCTAGGTGTGTGTCTTTTTTTATCATAAATTTGTTTGCAGGCAAATAATACACCAGGGACACTCTCTGTTAGTGAAAACCTTTCACGTTCGGAGTCCGTGTTTTCGAACTTTTATTTTTATTTATTTATTTTTTAAAGATTTTATTTATTTATTTTCAGAGAGAGGAGAAGGGAGGGGAGAAAGAGCAACGTATGGTTGCCTCTCACATGGCCCTCATTGGGGACCTGGCCCGCAACCCAGGCATGTGCCCTGACTGGGAATCAAACCGGGACCCTCTGGTTCCCAGCCCGCGCTCAATCCACTGAGCCACACCAGCCGGGCGTGTTTTCGAACTTTTTACCGAGCTTGCTGAGGTCTGCAAAAGCTTCGACGAAAGCCTTCACTGTGAGTACTCTCGGGGGTTCTTTTTCTTCTGCAGATTCCTTTTGTCCTGCCTCTTCCTCAGCTCTGTGTTCCCATTCCAGTTCCAGCAACCCCTCATGGGCCAGTCCATCAGGGAGCGCCTCTAGGAGCTCTCCAGTGTCGCCGCCATCCACACCCAGGCGGAAGCTGTCTGCCATCTCAGCGGTGCTGGCTTTTGCAACCACTGCACCGCAATGTTCCGATGGCTACGATGTCACCTGGAAATAGGAATTTTTCAGCTCCATTATCATTGTATGGGGCCACCATCACATTTGTGGTCTGTCATGGACCCAAACACCGTGATGCAGCACATGGCTGTAGGTCAGTCTCCCAGAACCAAGATCTCAAGGGATCTCCGTAGCCACGCAGTGAGAGACGGCGGGGAGGCCTGACTCCCATGGGGGCCCCGCCTGTCCTCCCAGCACTCGGCCGTGAGGGGTCCGGCTCACATGACCACCCCCACCGTGCATCACGTAGCTGCTGCCATCAGCTGTCAGTTTTAGGTAGCTGTTTTTCTCCTGTGATTTAGGAAGATGGTTCTAGTGCTAAAAAGACAAAAAGAAAAATGTCAAAACCATTAATATGACTGTTTCTGAAATCAGAGGCTCTGTGTTTATGTAGCATCAGCTCTGACCCAAAATAGCCATAGGACGTAGCAAAGCCACCAGGGAAAGCTGCCGGCAGGGGGCGTGCGCATGGCTTTCGGGAGGAGGCTAGAGTTCCTGGTAGAGACGCCTGTGAGAGGAAATCTGGGGCAGCCCGGGGAGCAGCTCTGCCACCTGGATGAGGCCCAGCTCCCGATGCGTTGGGAGTGGACCAGTGGTTCACCCAGCTCCTTCCAGTTGCTCCGTCCTCACTCCTCTCTTATGGGATCTCTGAGTCATGTCCAAGTTCTATGAAAGCCAAAGAAAGTGTCACAGAGCTAGAAGGCCCTTCACAAGCTGTGTTCCAGCACCAGGAGGTGGTGTAGATTCAAATACATGAAAAGTGTAGAGAAGACCTGCAGGGATGACGGGCAATGCCCGACTTGGATGAGTCGTGTGGGTGGCCCTGCTCAGGACATGCCTTGTCCATAGGGAGCCGGTCAGGGTCGATTCCCGAGAACCAGCCAGCCGAGAAAGGCGGGAGATGACCTTTGAGAACCCACGCGGATACAGACACAGAATCACAAGGGCCAACAAGGCAGGACGGGAAGGTGCTGTGCTGCCTTATCTTTGGACAAATCCAGACAGCACTTCTAGAAGCAGGGGATTTTAAGCCCAGTAGAGAGGGCAGAAGGGAGGGGAGGTAGTGAGCCCCTGAGTGGAGAAGAGCAAGCCTTTCCCCAACAGACATCGCAGATTAGGTAACACGCAGGAGGATGACTTGGGAGCACTTTAAGCTACAGGAAGGACACGGGTCCTTGAGTGGGCATTTCCGACACTGGGTGTGAACTTCAAAAGGTTTGGGAGCAGGAGAGTGCAAGACCAAGCGGGTGACGAGTGGCAACACCCGGGACAAGAGGGTGTGGAGGGGGATAATTGGGGTTACGTGGGGAGCCCCGGAAAGGGCGTTTTATGAGGTGCCTGCTGAGACAGGGAGGGGGAGAAATCACAGCCTCCCTGTGACTAGTTCACAAAGGCTTCCTGGCGGGGGCAGCCAGCCATTCTGGGACGTTTCGGGCAAAGGGTAACCAGGGAGAATGCTGGGGGAGCAAACAGGGCACGGGTGGGCAGCAAATGAGGAGGAGGCCAGGGAAGGGAGGTCCGGCTCCCATCCCCGCACAGGACAGGGATCTGGTCCTACTGCGCAGAGGTGGTGGCTGATGGGCAGAGACAGGCACGGGGCTACGGGTTTTCTGTCCTTCCCTTGGGTACAGATCCACAGGACAAAGGCCTGTGTGCCGTGGGTCCAGGGCAGCTGCATCAGACTGGTCTGGGTTGTGAGTTTCTCACTTGCCCTGAATGAACTGGCAACAGCTACACGAGGACCTAGCCTCCCTCTCCATCCCAGCCCCTCCAATCCAAAGTGCAGACAGCCATCCTGAGCAGCCCCCACCGGCCCTGGGCTCAGCAGCCATCTGCAGTGACACAAACTTTACCCAGTGCCCATGAGTGCAGCCCTGTGCTGGGTTAGGCCTGCCCTCACTCCAGACCTGCACACCCAAGTGCCCACACCGTGGTTCTGGATAGTCCTGCTGGTCCCGGATGGGAGATCTTATTTCTTAAACCAGTGGGGCCTCTCCAGGCCCCCTGAGCCCTCCAGCTCCCCTTCCCCATCCTCAGTGTCCAGGCCCAATTCAGGGTAGAGGTTTGGGAGGGGTGTGTGCGTTGGGGGCACAGGGGAGCAGCTGGCACGGGAGCCGCCCTGTCAGAAAAAGACTTCACTCCTCCCGCTCCCAAGAAGAGGCAGAAATGGATCTGCTTCTATCCTCTTCAATAAGCTGAAGGTGAGCAGAGGCTCATAGGAGTTGAGAGAAGAGGGTGAGGTTTTATGGGCCCTTGAGGCTGGCTGAGGGGAGGGCTCACCCATCCTCACCTCCCACACTCAGCCCCTGCCCTTTTCCCCACTTTCAAATCCACTTTCAAAAGGCCAAATCCCTCTTGGCCCACAGCACATCAGCTGCAGGTCCACGCAACTGTCAGTCCGTGAGCTCACTGTCCAGGGCAGCAGAACATACCCCTGGGCCCCGGCCAGCAAAACCCCCGAGCTCCACAACACAGCTTCCTCTCTCCACCCCCAGGCTCCACCCCAGATTTTTATACTAGTGAAATCAGGTTAGAGAAAACATGAAAGGCAGCCTTGGGAGGGTAAGAAGTCATAAATATGCACAGGAGGTGAAGACCATGGGTGCGGCATGGAACAGGCCCGGTCTCTGCTGGGGGAGGGTGCAGTGGGTTGGAGGTGGTGCTTCTGACCGGAAGCCAGAGTCCTTTCCCTGATGCAGTTTTCTGATCCCCCAAAGCACAGTTTTTGAGTATTATCCACTTAATCCTCCCAACAACCCTGGGAGATAAGGATGAATTCCACATTACAATGAAAGAAATAGAAGCTCAAAGAGGTTAAGAATTCCCTCATAGCCACACAGCTAGAAAGGGTCCTGGTTTGAACCAGGTCTTCCGACTTAGATTCCATTGCTCAGTTTGCTAAACCCCAGCAGCTTCCCCTTGAGATCATCTGGGGCCAAAGTAACATGACCACTCCTACCCCACCAGTTGCCCAAGGTCTTCCTGCCCTGCTCAAAAGAACAGGTGTGAATGTGGAAACCAATCAGCCTGGTCCTGGGTGAAGATCTGCCTTGGTCCTGGCCGTAGAGACCAGGGCAGACCCAGGATAGAACGTCGTGCATTTGAGGGAAGAGTCAGGAAATGGTGGCATGGTGGCAGTGTCTGGTTCTGGAAGGCTCTCTGGAGGGATTGTCACCCTTGAAGGAATGTCATCAGCTCTTCTTCCTGAAGCTCCTAACGCCTCAGGGTTCTAGGTAGCCTCCCGAGGCAGGGACCACATGCCCCGGGTCTATGCTCACTGAACCTTAAAAGAATAGTGACCATTTTCCTGATAAACGGCCCCAGGACACACAGGGTAGCAGGGAAGTTAGAAGGAGCCAGAAATCACTGCGCCTTTAGATGAGAACAGCCACCTGCCCACCCAGCAGTCTCTAAATGTTTCTCTAAGAGTGACAATCCAAGGCTTATGAAAAGCACGAGGACCTCCTCTGGCTGGTGGTCTTGAAAGAGAGACTCGAATGGGCCCGTTTCTTCTTAACTAGCCAAGGGAAGCGGCCCAGAGCAAGCTCATGGCAGCCAGGCTATCATCCCAAGTCAGGGCTCTCCGTCCTGCAGCCAAGCTGGAGAAAGTGGCTGAAGGGGAGGCTCCCCATTACCCACAAATGGCTGTTGGTGAGGCCACCGAGTGTTATGTGGTTTGCAGTTCTGCTGGGTGAGACGTGAGGGCTCTGAAGCAGGGTCTTCTGGTCTGCAGTCCAAAAGGTTCTAAGAGACGGTGCCCCACCCCTTGTTCCTGTGGGGAGCGCAATGGCCCCTGCTGCGCCTGGGTGGGTTTGGATTCATCTGGCCTATCAGCCCCTGAAACAATGATTTACTCGACAATGAATGCTGCGTGGAGCCCGGAGGAAAGGGAAGCGACTGGGACCCCGGAACCTCTCCCTGAGACCATGGCCCCTGCCTCTGTCCCAAGCCCACCCACCTCAGACTGCCGTGGAGTTCAAATCCGTCTCCGGGTGTGGTTTGAGGCCGTCTCACGGGGAGAAGGTGAGAAAATTAATTACTTGATGTATGTAAACAAGCTTTGAAGATGAAAAGTGCAAACGCACAGTGTTCCTAATAACATCTTCAATACGGCTCCCGAGCCCCGGAGTCGCCGCTGAGCTCACCTTTAAGACGAGTCCTTGGGGAGTTGCTGGCAAACTCCCCAAGCCAATAAACAACATAAAATGCCTTTTCGCTCCTTTTATGCAGCCAACCCTAGCTCTCCCCGCCAATAAAAGGACCAGGAGGGATCAGAGAGGCCAGAGGGAACCTAAGCAGCACCTGCAGCCCGCGAAGACGCCTGCAGCCCGCGAAGACGCCCGCAGCCCTCAGGCTGTGCTCAGACCCCCACGATGTCCTGCCGCTCCTACCGGATCAACCCTGGATGTGGGGTCACCAGGAACTTCAGCTCCTGTTCGGCTGTGGCCCCCAAAACCGGCAGCCGCTGCTGCATTACCGCCGCCCCTTACCGAGGGGTGTCCTGCTACCGGGGGCTGGCGGGCTTCGGCAGCCGCAGCCTCTCTCACCTGGGCGCCTGCGGGCCGCGCATGGCTGCAGGCGGCTTCCGCGCTGGCTCCTGCGGCCGCAGCTTCGGATACCGCTCTGGCGGCGTGTGCGGACCCAGCCCGCCCTGCATCACCACCGTGTCGGTCAACGAGAGTCTCCTCACGCCCCTCAACCTGGAGATCGACCCCAACGCGCAGTGCGTGAAGCACGAGGAGAAGGAGCAGATCAAGTGTCTCAACAACAGGTTCGCTGCCTTCATCGACAAGGTCAGTGAGGCCCAGGATGGTCCAGAGAAGGTTGCAGCCCTGCCCTGCTTTGGGGAGGTCCCAGTCTGTTGGGGAGACAGCATGGCAGCCAGGTTTGAGGCAGGAGAGAAAGAGAAACACAGCTATTATAGGCGGACAATCAGTTTTCACTGTTTAATTCTAGCAAAGTGTTGAGGGCCCAGAGTAGTCCAGAAACCAAGTCTGTGGTCTAAAGTGTTTGTGAGCTTCCGGAGACAACGTAGGAATAGCAGAGCTGCCCCGAAACACTAGACCAGGTGCTGGAAGAGTGGGAGCAAGTGGGGAGAACAGAAGGCACGCGGCTCTTGGCCCAGGCGGCCCAGGAAGTGGCTGGGGTGCGGCTGGGGGCCCCTGCTCTGGCGCTGCCCCTCAGCGGGCCCTCGGGCGGGTACGCCTTTGGATAACAGAACCAACCTCTAGAGGTGGTTGTGAGGAGTAATGGGCCCGTGCATGAAAAGTGCAGGCACATAGTAAGCACTCAAAAATATCAGCTGCTAGTATTGTTTTCCAAGGACAGTAGTGAGCGAGGAGGTGTGAGAGATGACCGACCCGGCCGGGCAGCCTCTCTCACGGACGGAGGGCTGGGACCGTGGCAGGGAAGGCACGCGGGCTGCTGAGGGGAGGCCCGCTGACCCCGCGGCACTGCCGTGAGGCCGCCGCCCAGGAAGGCCACCTCCGCACTGCCCCTCACGCCCTTGGTGCCCACGGGGCCTCATTCCAGGGGGTGGACAGGACCAGGCTCCGGGGCCTGGGGTCAGGGGCTCGGGGGGTGACAGAGTGACCTTCCTGTCATCACGTTCTCTGTAGTGATCTTAGTTAATCCTCAAAATTCCCCAGCGGGATATGTTATTCTCTTCAGTTTTTGAATAATAAGTTGAAGCTGAGAGAGTTTAGATGAGCTGCTTAGACACACTGCGGTGGGCAGTGAAGGGGACCGAAAGGGCAGCAGACCTGACTCCATCCGCGTGCGCCAAAAAGCTAGTCGTTCCACACCAAAGCACAGTCTCCCTGTCGGTCCGTCGGGGAAACAACATCCCCCCACCCAGAGGACTGCAAGAACTGAGTGAAGTAGATAGGTAGAAGTAGATAGATAGATAGAAATGCAGATACAGACACAGATTTATGCAGATATGGACACAGATATAGATGCAGATACAGGCACAGATGCAGATATAGACACAGATAAAGGTACAGATGTAGGCAGAGGTAAATGAAAGTGTGTGCGCCTGTATCTTGACACAGGCCCTGGCGTCACATAGTATATATTCCATGTGTTGTATAAATGAATAAATGAATTATAATAATAGTTCATTAGAGTAATTACAGTAATGATCAAACTAGTGAAGCGCTTAGTGTATGTCTGGGACTGCTCTAAGCACTTGGCACGCATTAACTTGTTCAATCCTCACAACTCCAGGGAAGGTGCAACGATCGTGTCTGTTTTGGAAATGAGGAAACCCAGCACCAAGGGGCCCGACAACTTGTCCGCTTAGAGTGGCCGGACTGGGGCTTGGTCCAGACTTCCGGTTTCAGCCTGGGTGCCTTCCCTCACACCCGCACGGCCCTGGGGAGCTGGGAGCTAGGCCCCTTCGGTGGCAGACACTCAACCAGATGGCTCAGCTCTGGGCTGGCCCTGGCCGCTCAGGGAGCATCAGGGCAGAGCGAGCTCTGTGGTCCGTGCACCCTTCCAGACTCCCCACTGAGCCTCTTTCCCCATCCCCGGCGGCAGGTGCGCTTCCTGGAGCAGCAGAACAAGCTGCTGGAGACCAAGTGGCAGTTCTACCAGAACCAGCGCTGCTGTGAGAGCAACCTGGAGCCGCTGTTCAACGGCTACATCGAGACGCTGAGGCGGGAGACCGAGTGCGTGGAGGCTGACAGCGGGAGGCTGGCCTCGGAGCTCAACCACGTGCAGGAGGTGCTGGAGGGCTACAAGAAGAAGTGAGTGCAGCACAGCCGGGGGAACACAGGGGAAAGGGGAAAACCCACCCACAGCCTTATGGAAGCAGCTTCTCTAAGATGCCTGCCTGTCAACAGGGGCTACCTGGGACCCCAGGGAATGTCCAGCAGAGACCTCGATTTCTCTGGATTCTTTGGCTTCGCCCCCACCCCTTGGAGGTCCTGTGGGTCCTAGAGCTGGTTCCAGGGGGGTAAAGAAAGGAATCCCAGTGGAGTTCTGCAGCCATCTTTGTTCCTGCCCCTCCCGGCTCAACGGTATTACACGGGCTCTGTGCTCTCCCTGCCAAGGCATTATCTCTCTTTGGGTCTAGGGTGCACAGATGATTCTAAACTTATAAAGTGCTTCCTTGATCTCACCCCACAAGCAGAAGAACTGGGGTAGAATAAGCCAGGCTTGTAGAAGGGCTAGCCCACGGATAATACAAAATAGACCATGGAGAGAACAAGATACCATTTGCAGCAAGTTAATCCCTTTTGGCCCCCGGAAGAGCTTGCCTGGGAACTGGGATGGTATCCAAGTGCTGATCCCTCAGCTCTGGCGCCTCTGTCCCCCACACTCAGGTATGAAGAGGAGGTGGCTCTGAGAGCCACAGCAGAGAACGAGTTCGTGGTTCTAAAGAAGGTAAGTGGACTGGTCACAGGGCAGGGCGGGCGGTGGACCCATCTGTGCAGCCTCCAATGGGGGCGCGTCACCACACTGACCACAGAGGTACCTTCCCTCCTGGGGCCTCCTGCCACACACGTGCCCCTCCTCCTCTCTGCACCACCAGGACGTGGACTGTGCCTACCTGCGGAAATCAGACCTGGAGGCCAACGTGGAGGCCCTGGTGGAGGAGTCAAGCTTCCTGAAGCGCCTCTATGATGAGGTGAGGGGGCCCCTGCCAACCAGCCAGGGCAGTGGAGAGGCGGTGTGGAGACCTGAGGGAGAGGGGTGGGGGTGCATTGTGTGCATGTGTTTGCCCCATGTGTGATATAAGCATGAAAAGAACATGTACACACAAGCAAAAGGGGCATGTTGTGTGGCCGTCACAGACATGTGTATGTACGTGCCGAGTTGAGAGCCTGGCATACATATATGAAGACGGGACTGTGCGTGGTCGGGCCTCTCTGTGTCTCTGAGCACCTGTGTGTGTTGCACTGTGTGTGCCTGTGTGCTGGTCTGTGCCCCTGTCAGTCTGCACATGGACATGAAAGTACGTATGTGGGGGTGGGCCTCAGGGTGGGGTTCTAGCTAGAGAGGGGTCTTAATTAATGGATACTAGTCTTGGCACTGAAACCCCAGTTCCCTTGCTGGGTGACGTAGAGTTAGGCCTTTTCACACATGCTAGACCTCTTCCAGTTTTATTCTATGATGTGTCTGTGTGTGAATGAAAGTGGGTGGGAGCATGGGGAGCAGGAGTCATGTGACATTTATGACCAGTGTCCCTTCCAGAGAATGGGCGCTGCCCCCAGGGGTGGAGCACGTGGCCCAGATCAGGCAACAGAAACAAATGCGTTGGCTGTTGTTCCCCCAGGAGATCCAGATTCTCCACGCCCACATCTCAGACACCTCGGTCATCGTCAAGATGGACAACAGCCGGGACCTCAACATGGACTGCGTCGTGGCCGAGATCAAGGCCCAGTATGACGACGTCGCCAGCCGCAGCCGGGCCGAGGCCGAGTCCTGGTACCGAACCAAGGTGAGTGGCACAGGACCCCTGCCTCTCAGACATGGCAGCAGGAGGGAGGGATGAGAGGTAAATATTAGAAAAGGCTTCTTTTGGCAGAGGGCTCTCAGGCTGCGGTGGCAGAGCGGGGCTGCCAGGGAAGGTTGCACAGACAGCGCTGTACAACCCACACCATCAATCGTGGTGTCCCGAGTGGGTGGGACACGCCATCCTGAGTCTCTGCTTCCCCCAGTGTGAGGAGATGAAGGCCACGGTGATCCGCCACGGGGAGACCCTGCGCCGCACCAAGGAGGAGATCAACGAGCTGAACCGCATGGTCCAGAGGCTGACAGCCGAGATTGAGAATGCCAAGTGCCAGGTAGGGTGTGGGGAGCTCAAATGCTCAGCACAGGCAGACTGCAGCACCGAGCCCTTGGCCCTTCCGGCCCCAGTCAGGCCCCCAGTGTGCACGTGAGGAAATGGGGACTTAGAGAGAGGGCAGCGGCTCTACCGCCTCACACAGCACTTGAGCTGGGTTGAGCTGTATCACTGATGTCCCTCTCCTTGGCCACCCTGTGACCACCACCAAGGAGAGACGGTGAAAAGTTTACCCCTCTCCTCCCTGCGTTTATATCATATTAACTACTTGGTCATAGGCAGTTAACCTGCCTTCTGTCTGGGACCCTCCTCTCCCTGTCCCGATCCATCAGCTTGAGTGAACCAAGCTGTGACTCCTCTCTCTGATCCTTGTCTTTGTACCTCCTTCCCCATAGCGAGCCAAGCTGGAGGCTGCCGTGGCAGAGGCTGAGCAGCAGGGCGAGGCAGCCATCAGCGATGCCCGCTGCAAGTTGGCTGAGCTGGAAGCCGCCTTGCAGAAGGCCAAGCAGGACATGGCCTGCCTGCTCAAGGAGTACCAGGAGGTGATGAACTCCAAGCTGGGCCTGGACATCGAGATCGCCACCTACAGGCGCCTGCTGGAGGGCGAGGAGCACAGGTGGGGCTAAGGAGGACCTTGTGGGGTATAGGAGGGGAGGCCCCGGTCCCCTGGGAGTGAATTTCCTTAAGCCCAAGTATGAGCTACATCTCCACCAACCACTTGTACAGGTCAAGCTTCAGTAATAATAATTATCAAATTCTTATTATGTGTTCGGCCTGTGCTAAGTGCTCACTGTAACAACGGGGTAGGTATCAGTTTCCCATCCAAAGATAAGGAATAAGGCTCAGTGTTCAGTGACTTTCTCCTGACCCTGCAGTTAGTAAGTCCAAGAGCCAGGGCCTGCACCCAAGTCATGTGCCCCTGAAACCCATTGTCTTTGAGTAGCTTCCTACGTGAGGCTGTAGCTTGGCCTGCAGGCGGGCTTGCCCATTTTAAGGACAATGCACTCTATACAGAGGTGGGCATAAGTACAGTTGCTTATATGAAAAAAATATGTAATACAAGAATAAATAATGCAAAAATAAACTCTGAGTTTTGGGAACTCACAACTGTAAACCTACGTTTGCCCACCCCTGTGTGCAGTAGTGGCTCTTCATTGACCACTAAGCTCTTTCACACACACCGGTGCATGAGACTCGGCCGCGTTCCGGGAGCCCAGGCATGCCGCCCAGCGTGGGCCTGGTCTCTCAGGTTGGAAGCAGTGGGTCAAGGCCATCATCTCACCCCCCTCTGCTGAAAATCAGACAGCCTTGTCTCCGTGGTCACAGAACGGTTAAAGACAGACATGAGCCTTTACTGTAGACTTGGGGGAGCCCTTCCTGCTTCTGGGGGTAGGGTCTGTACACAGGAGGGCCCTCTCTGTCCCCAGGCAGCCATCATCTCAAAGAATCGAGCCCGGTGTTCAGAGTTAACAGTTTTCTTTCTCTACAGGCTGTGTGAGGGTGTGAGCGCCGTGAATGTTTGTAAGTATCTGCTGGAAACCCCCCGGGAAATGGCTTTGTCGGTGGGCAAAGCTGAACCCCACAGTGTAACCCAGTGAACCTGGAATGTTCCCTGACTGGGAGGCTGCCTTTCACCCTACCCTGGCGTCTCACTGGGTATACACCAAGGGAGTTATAGGGAAAGTAGGGTTAAGCGCCCTCCCCTGATGGCGATGTGAACTGCAGGCCATGGAAATCTGACGAGGCG
>PVJI01026183.1:0-19219 GCA_004026765.1 Micronycteris hirsuta
ATATTAAAATTTAATTACATATTTTAATCTCTCAAATATCATGAGGTTTCATTTAATTTTATGACTTTATCATTAATGAGATTTCTGCCTTCAACTTTGTTTTGAAGCTTTAAAAGTGAAATAAGTAATAATTAGGATATTATGCATACAGAAGACTGAATAAAACATAAATATATATATACACACACACACATATATGAGCAATCTATACAATTATAAAGCCAACACTATGTAACCTCCAGTCAGGTTATATGTTCCTATACATTTCCCTCCTTTTTATCTAGGCCTGTCTGAATCGCGGGTCCATATCACCGTAGCCATAACACAGCACATGAAGCACCTGGTGTGGTACCTGGCACCCAGCCGGCGCTCAATACCACTGAATCATCCTAACTGTGATTCAGTGACTCACTCAACAAACATCTACTGAGTTCATATAATGTGCCAGCTTTGCATGAAGCGCTGTAGGAAGAAAGATGGCTGGGGCGTGGTGTCCCTCCCAGGACTCCGAGGGAAACATGGGTGTAAACACAGGAAGCTGAAATGGATTGCAATCCATGCTAATGGAGAGCTCTGCCCGTGGTTCTGGGGCACGGAGGAAGGAGTGATCGAGAGCATGGAGGCCTGGTGCATTGTGGGGAAGGTGGCATGAGAGGTGAGGTGTAGGATTGGAGAAGGAACTGGACTTTTTCTTTGGGAACAGGAGAACCAACAGTCATACAAGTGCATCAAACTTAAGGGAAAGATTTCCCTTGCAGTAGGGTGGAAGTTTTGGGCTTAAGTAAAAATATGTTATCACTACATGTGACAAATAATAATTCATAATATGTATAGAACCTGCTGAGCACTGTATATGCATTATATCATTTAATAAGTATAAAAATCTCCTGAGGTATACACAAGGTCTGTCCAGAAGGTATCCAGCCATATAATGTGAAAAATAGAGACATTTATTGAAGAAGATATAAGATACAGGAAACATTGTACATAGAACAATGACACCTCAGTCCCCTTCACAGCAGGCACCTTGGGACCTCACACACTTCTCCCAATCACCATCAGCTGCCCCACTGTATCTTCCTGAATCTCATTGATGGTCTGAAATCTCTTCCCTTTCAAAAGTGACTTTAGTTTTGTGAAAAGCCAGAAGTCACAGGGTGCCTAATCTGGGCTGAGCCACCTCGGTAATTTGATGTTTTGCTAAAAACTCTGCACAAGATGTGATACATGAGTGGGCGCATTGTTGTGATGAAGCGGCCAATCACCTGTTGCCTGTAGCTGCGGCCTTCTGAATCATCTGATTAGTTTCCATGGAGGAATGTTCAAACTTAACACAAAATTGGATGCAGATTCGTTTCTCTACTCACTCAGTCATTTTGAATGTTACGGCCACACAGTACACATGCTCACTCAATGGTGTCTACCACCCCACTGACTAGTACAGTGAAGTCGTCATTGTTCACACATGTGCATTCCAGTCCACTCTCCTTGGCTGACAGGTTACGTCAATGTCGTGCAAACCATTTTCATTATGTGAACAATGGCTGGACTTTTCTGGACACACCTTGTACTATATTACTAGGAGGCAGTAGAATTTAATTATTTGAAGGCATGCTTTGAAACTAAACTATTTTTGTTAAAATCCTGGCTTTATACTTACTAAATGTGGGCTTTTAGGCAAGTAACTTAACCATTTTGTGCCTTGATTTTTAATTTTTTAATTTTATAGTGGGGTAGTAAAAGTGCTAGGATGATGGGGTAGTGGAAATGATTAAATGAAATTCTACCTGTACATTGTTTAGAACAATTCATATCCTATGCATGGTGTTTAATGGGTGTTGCCTCTTATTGACCCATTTCATGGAGGGGAAAATTGAAGCTGAGGAGAGAAAGTCACATTTCCATACCCAGTAAGTTGCAAATTCTGGATTCAAACCCAGGGAGTCTAACCACAGACCCAAGCTCTTCATCATCAACTAAGCCAGATTTGGTTGCTCAAGTGTAGGTTAACTTTGATCTGGTAAACTCTGTTTCAAGGACTTTCTTAAATCACCTGCTTTAAAATGTCCTTTGAGAGAGGGATGAGGGCTGTTAATCTATTTGGTCATTGCCACCTTTGGAAACCTGATTAATTAATGGATTCATCAAACATTCATTCACTTATTGAGCTTCTACTAAGTATCAAGCTCAGTGTTTTCTCATTTCATATGAATTACCTCAGGTCTGTCCACCACAAAATGTATGTGATTATTCCTATTTTATAAGTAGAAGTTGTGATGCTCAGAGGAGTGGGTCACTTGTCCAAGGCCAAACAATTGCTGTTGACGTCCCCATGTCCACTCCACACATCTGCAGGGCAGGGCTTGATTAGTCTGAGCTAATCATGGAAACTGTATCCCAGTTCCCAGTAGGAGAACCAAGGCCTAAGCCAGTGAGTGCAGAGCATCCTGTTGGCCATGGGATTAGTTCAGAAATGAGCACTAATCTGGATCAAAAAGGTGTGAGGGAAAATTGTTTTGTGGCTTCAGCAAATATTGTCCTCACTCTTTAGAGAGAGCCTCAGTAGGAGACAGTCTTGTCCACTGACATTGTCACATGTGGATGTGAGGTCTGGGGGTGCTGCAGCCATCTATCTATCTCACAGTCAGCCTGAGGACGACGCTAGTGCAGGGGGTGGGTTTGACCAGGAGACTCACAGAGACCAGTGGATTAAGCCAACCCTCAAGCTTCTGGCTGTGTGGGCCAATGGATGTCCTTATCATTCCAACCAGTCTGATGATTTCTGCACTTCCAGCAAGGCCAAATCCAAGTTCAAGTCCAAACTGGGTGACTCCCCTGTTTATGCCTCCCTACAGTGCCTGGCTGCAGACATGGCTCCTCTATCTAAGTTGTTTACCATCTGGCAGGAGCCTTTTGGCATTCTGCTCTCGCGGCAGATTTGATCAGCACTCACAATGCCAAAGTAGTGGTGGTCTGAGTCATTGTTTAGCTGATGGTCTAATTCTTCCATAATAAATATGCATTGGTTAGATAATAAAAACAACAAAGGGGAAAATTCCACACAAGGCAGAGATAAACAGAAAACTCTGCTTAAAAAGAAGGCTTATGTAAAGATAAAGCTGCACAATGCGCATTTGACATATTTTTTAAAATGCTAAACTGGATCAAGTGGAAGACAAAGCAAAGCCCTGAGCCCTTCATCACACACTTGGCGGCAGCAGTTCCCTTTGAGACCTGATTATTAATTAGTAGCTATCATCAAACTTCCCTGCTTTCCTCCCAGCAACAGAACACCTTCCACAGAGAAGCCCTAATCCAGACAGCTTCCAATGGCAATGGGTCCAGCTAAGAGGTTCTAGAACTTTAACAAGAGAAGTCCTACAAAGTCACAAGACAGAGAAGAGAGCTGCCATCCATTGGAAAATTGGCTTAATACTGTGGTTTTCTTAGTTTTGTTTAATTCTTTTTCTCATTTTTCAATTACGGTTGATATTCAATATTATATTAGTTTCCCGCTTCTGGGTATTTATCCAAAGTATAGTACAGGGAGTTGGTGTGTTTTGGTGTAGACTTCTCCACCTCCCTTGCTCAACCGTGAGATCTTTGGGGATGAAGAAGTTCTCTCTCCTGGCCAAGGAGAGTCCCTAACACCCAGGCGTAGGCTCAGTGTTTGTGAGGTTGTACCACAGAGACGGAGAGTGATAGAGGGATGTTGAAACCATAGAGAGGACAGCCTTTTGAGGAGCAGAGGGCCCTGCCCAACTGTCAATCAGCACAAACTGCAAAGAGGGGCAGAGTCATTTCCAGAAAAGGAAAACCATTTGAGTGAAGGTTTACAAAGAAGAAACTGGAGTTTTCTGTTGTGGGGTGCCTTGTACACACTGTTTTAAGGCTTTCATAGACTTCAGGCTCTCTGACTTTGGTACCTCACCTCAAACATATGAAAATGCTTCCGCATCCCACATTAAATAGAATCTATATTTGATAAACTATAAAATTAGGTCATAAAAGTTTTTTTTAAGTTATAAAAGTTGATCGATGCATTTTGTAGACACACTAAGTGAAACATCAATTAATTTAAATGTTACATCTTTCATATTTCAGAGCCAGTAATTTGAGATCTTAAAGATTTCCCTAGGCCCCAGATACTGTTGCTATGGAGCCTAATAGATGGAATAGCCCTAGCGGATGAGAAGGACAGTTGTCTGTCTGCTGGGCTGGGAGTTAAGCAGCAGATACATTCACCTCTGTTCTTCTCGGTGCATGGCAAAGAGTGGGCCCTCAGGGGTGGCAAGCAGATTGGAGCTCAGATAGGAGATGAGGCTGGACTCAGGTCACCATTGATCTTTCAGGTGAGTCAGGTAGGTTTAGGCTAAGAGTTGTGGGCACAGGGTGGGGGCATCTTACCCAGGAATCTCGTGTTTTCTTAATTGCATTTTTCTAGGCAGAGGACTGTGGAAACAGAGATAACTTAACAAAAAATACTCTCTATGTGCCAGACACTGTGCTAGACCCTTTTACCTGTAATGATTTCAATAAAATCACAAGTAACCGCATGTGGTGGGTGGCACTTTGAGTCTATTTTACAGATGGACACCGAAGCTGGAGAGGAGAAACGCACCCAGCACAGAAGGAACTCAAACAGTTTTGTCAGATACAAGGACCACTCATCCCCAGAGAGTTTTCAGGTGAGCGGGTGAGTGCTGGGTGGAGGAGGTGAAGGCCTTTGGGGTTGAGCTCTGGAACCCTGATTTCCGGGGATCCCTTGTCTCCTTGGCAGATTTCCTTTCTTCTCCTGTTCAAGTGCCCTGCTGAGCCCCTGGCTCCCTGCACCTGACCTGGGCTCCTGCTCTGTTGCTCAGGACAGATCGCCTTGTGAGGCTTTGCCAAGGACATGAATAAAACTGCCCCTGTGATTGTAGCCACACAAAGGTAGACAGGGAAATTACTCTGATTCAAAAAGCACAGACCCACTCTCCAGCTGGAGCCCGATTCCTGACCTTCCCACCCCCAAGGACATAGGCTAAGATTTCTTTTCTCCCATTTATTGGATTAATTTCAGTCTCATAGACAATCCTTCCCTCCAGCCTCATTTACTTGCTGTTGTCTTTAACCTCAACAAATGTCATGGCCACAAAGTCCAGGGGAAGGACCACAGGGTCAGGAATCGGACACCGGCTCGCATCCCAAATCTGCTGTTTGCTGGGACTCTGACTTTGAGCAGCCTCCTGAGGTTAGCTTCCTCATCTGTGAAGGGAGGAGATTTGGGATGAATTAAATGATGTAATAGAAGACTTACCGATGCATTAAATTATGTGGGAATTCATGTGCTTTTGGAGGAAGTTTGAGGCAGAGAAGCAAGAGAGATGCCTTTCTTTTCTCCCAAGGATGAGAGTGGAAGGCAAGGAACAGTGTTCAAACTGAGGGAACAGACCGTGCAAAGCCTAAGGACAAATGAAGTCCAAGAGCGCTGGATCATAGACTATGGGGAGGGGATTAGGAGGAAGTAAATTAAGGCTGGAGAGTGCAGGCTAATCCAGATAGTTCAAAGCCGTGTAATGACTTAGCGCAGTATCAGAAGAGAAATGAGGAGCCACAGAAGGGTTTTAAGCAAGGCAGTGACATGGCTTGTTCATGTTTTATAACCTCACTTTGCCGGGGTAAAGGATGAGGGTCAAGGCTGGAAGCAGTCCGGTTAGGAGGCTGGTGAACTAGTCTGTTTGGTGGAGTGGCAGGCTTCACTGGGGAGACGGAGGTGGGTATAGAGACAAGTGGACTGCTGTGCCATTTGCTCGTTCTGTGGCTTCAGGTAGGCTCCTTAACCTCTCTAAGCCTCAGGGTTTTTTCTGTCATTTATGGAGGATAATAGCTGTAGCCTCATCCTGGAGGTGCCACGCGCTGAACACTGGTGAGACGGAAGCTGCTGTTCTATCATCGTTAATAGTGGAAAGAGTGGTTCTGGAAACACTGCAGACGTGCTCAGGGAATGCTGCTGTGACAAATGAAATACAGAACTCCAGTTCTTTCTCACATCCAACCTCCTAAATATATCACCGCAATGGGCCGTGAGTACAAGAAAAGGCTCTTTTCACAAGCGAAATCCTGGTTAGAAGGTACAGATGGTCCCGGTGAGGAAGAAAGCAGAAAGGAGGGCGGAGTTCCAGTCTGAAGGGTCCGCGGGTCTGCTCGGAGAGCTCTCTTGAGAGTCAGGACACAAAGAACAGGTGTCCACCAGGTGGCGGGTGGGGCGGGCAGGCCGGGGTCTTTTGGGAAGGGTCAGGAAACAAAGCCCAAAAAGCCATCCAGGTTGGCAGCAAGGCTATTTTTAGTCTGGTACAAGAAACCCACAGAAGGGGTACAACCTGCAAACGAGTCCTCCTGGCTTCTGTCCTCCCTGCCAGGAAAATCCATCACTGAGTCAGGAGGGAAGGAGCTAAAAGTGCTTAGAGAAAAAATAATCCAACAGGGATGCTAAGATATTGAGAGAGTGTCTTGCTCTGTTAAACACACACAAGACTCGTTGCTCAGACAAATGGCATGTGAGGAACCTTCTCAAAATGAGAATATTTTTGTTGTTTTTGTGGGCTTTAAAGAAATGTATACTTGTTATGAAACTCCCAACCTATCTGAGGGGCCTATTTTGAGCACCATCTTTGTGGTATAGAGCCGTATATGTCTTTATGTCATTTAATTATCACCCCAAACGTATTGTGTAGGTAGTATTATTTACCCTTTTCACAGCTGATGAAACTGAGGCCGAGAGAGGACAAGTGACTTGCCCAGAGTCACACAACTAGCTGCATCCCTTCCTAGTTCCAGAAAGCTCCTTAACCTCCCTAAGCCTCATTCTTTTTCAGTTGTTTAGGAAGGAAAATAAGCAAACTGTGCTCAGGCACTGGAGCCGTACTCTGGTCAAAACCTGGTTCTCCAAGTAACTAACTGCATGTCTTTGGGAAAACTGAATAACCACATGTCTTGGGGCCTCTTTGGCGAACTGGGCGTATAAATAGTATCTGCAGAGGTGGGGAGGATGCAGTTAGCTCACACATGTTAAAGGCGTAGAACAGTGCTCGGTATGATGATGGGCGGCAGTGGTGTTCCTATGCTCTTTTGCTAGGACAATGTCACTCATCCTGGCCAGGTTCATTACAGGGAAAAGAATGGGTTTTTAAGGGCAGGAAGGTCTAGTCTAAGGATGAAACTTTCAGCAGAGTACCTGGAAAAGAATAAGTACTCGTGTACAGCTATTATGATTTATAAATTCCACAGCATAAGCTCTTCACTGCAATTTGACACTTCTTCATACTACATTATGGGGCCTGACATCTCATGCTTCAGAGGAATCATTCATAGTTCATCTGTATCCTTCCATACCTGTGAAACAACCTCACAAACTTGTTTCTGTGTGATTTTCACTTTTAACCATGGGTTAAATGTGGCGGGTGTGAATCCGGGCCTCGGTAGTAAGTGCATGGCTTTAGGAAGGCTGTTTACCTTGTTCAGACCTTAGTTTTCTCGTCTGCAAAATGGGGTTAATACTGCCCATCTCAGACACAGGCGGCAAAGACAACAGGTAGTCTGGCTTAGATCTCAAGAGTAAGAGATATTGGACAAATGACACATATTGTGCCATTGGTCATGGATGTTAACCTTTTCTCAGGTTATCTCTCCCTCCCTTTTTAAACAAAGGGACCTTAAATTGTTTGAATAGCTTTGGGGGTCTTGGAGGTATTGAGGCTGAATTCCTGGGGCTACAGGAAATTGTCTTTATTTTCAAATAGAGGATGAAAACGGAAGTTATAAACTACAGCTGATGAGGTTGGAAATTCTGGGGGTGCTTCTAGAAAAGAATGCCAAAAAGATGGCACACGAGGACTGGGAACATAAAACAGCGATCAGAAAGAGGCGCCAGAGGTTTCCTGAGATCGAATCACACCAAACTCACCTTCTTTGTTGGTTTGTTTATGAACAGATCCTCGACAGGACTGCCAGATTGTGGATTTCAGTTTGGTATCTACCAGGATCTCCGTGTGTCCTTGTGAACAAAATGACAAAACATTGACGCGTCAGTGCTGCGTGGAGTCACAACTGAATGGCTATGGCCTGAGAATGCTGAATCGTGGATCAATGTCAGCCCGGAAAAACAGTCTCTGTGAAGGAGATCTGGCTTTGATCTCGTCCAGTTCAACATTTTTATTAATGTTTCACAAGAGAGCATCGATGGCTCTCTAATCAAATCTGAGGGTGCCCAAGGCTGAGAGGAAGAACACACGGGTTGCATAATAGAATCAAGAATCGCGAAACTATCAATAGCCTGGCATGAAGGGGGAAAAATAACATGTTGAATTGTGCTCGAAATAAATCTAAAACATTGCTCTGCAGCCCCACACACTATGGTGAGGGTACGTGAGAGGGATGGCTTAGCAGCAGTCTCTTGGAAAAGAGACTAAGGTCTTGTCTTTATTGTAAACAAGCATAGACTGTTGGAGCGTATTGAACTGCCATAATAATGAAATGACACTCCGGGTGGCACGTATAGCATTTTTTAAGTAGAATAATCTAGGCACATGGAATATGCTCAGGCAGATACTATTTAAAATAATGCATGGTTTAATGTGTGTTTTTTTTTCCTGGAACAATATGTTGAGTTATTCATGCATTCATTCAGTAAATATTTTGGAAGAACTAGAGCTAGGCCCTGGGTAAGCACTGAGCACACACCTGTCGACAAAATAAACAGAATCTCTGCCATGGGGGAAGGGACACATTCAGTGAGCATCCAGTGTGTACCAGACACTGTGTCGAAGCTGTAAGATGATTATAGTTCCTGCCTTCAAGTGTTTGTTAAAGAAACAGGTATGCACGTACGGTCACAATGCAGAAATGGCACTTGCCATTACAGCTTCAGAAAGAAAAGAGGTTCCGAGGTGGCCCAGTTCACGCCTCATAGAGGGGCTTCTGAGAAAGAGTTATAGCAGATGGGGCACAGGTGGGTTGCTTCCTGTGTGTATGATAAATAGGTATGGTGTAAATACCTAAATAGGTAATAGGTATTTGCTCATTCCTGGGTCCCATCTTTAAGGACATGTCCTAAGGCAACTGGAATTGTGGGCCAACCTGAAACCTGTATCATATACAGTAATAGAGAAGGAACTTGGAGTTTGTTTTTTTTTTTAACCTGAAGATGATAAATCCTCAGGCTGGGGCCAGCTTAACAGGTAGGGAATATGGGCTGTATTATATAGAATGAAGAATGGTCTTGTACTGGGCGGCCACGCAGATGGCTTTAGGATACAGCTGGGCGTTTCAGGGCAGTAGGCTCAAGGTCACACAAGGACAGTCTTTCAGAAGCAGTTCGTCAGTGGGAGGGTGTATTTGTGACGTGGGGTGTTCCTTCTCATCTTAGGCATTCAAGTAGAAGCTGGAGAGGCCCCTTTAAACATATGATGAAGACTGACTTGTCGGTTTGTGTTCTAGGCCGGATGGCCTCTGAGGTCAGGCGTAGCCCTGAGATTTTCCGAGTTTATAAACTCCTATATACTGCATTTTAACATTTTTATCATGCATTGGTATTTTACGTTTTGTGTGCAAACCCTTGCTTACTTAATTAGGGACTTCCTGAGAGCCAGCAAAAAGGGCTGGGTGGTGTACTAGAAAAACCATGGATTTGAAATTTGTTTCAATACCCAAGAGCCCTGTTTGTTGTGGGCAAGCTATTCACCTTCTCTGCAACTCAATTCCCACATCTATAAAATAAAGGTCATGCCACGTATCCACTGTGCTGCTGTAGGGATGAGATTCAGTGCGTGGGTAAAGCCTCGTGAACAGAGTAACGCATGACGCACGTGCACTCGGTGGTAATTATATTTCTTCCATCCTTAGGCACTGCTATCCCTTCGCACTTGGTATTGAGAAATCTACAGTTCTGTCTCCAAAATACTTGTTGGGTGAAGGCCAAGTGCTTAAGGAAGCACTGTGGCCCAGCAAGTTAGAGAACCAATGGTCACTGATTCGTTCCCCAAAGGGAGGAGTGTTTTGCTCTGTGTTTTTGTTTGTTTGTTTGTAGCTCTGTCTGCTCCTTCTTTGCCTTATTCCTTCTCTGGCTCTTAAGTGTTCTTTACTGTAGGTCTGAAGATGCTTACGTGTAGATCAGTGGATTCTGAGCACCCTCTAGAGATAACAGAGGGATTTGTCCTGAGAGAAGATGGATTCTCATCATGCAGTCACTGGCACAAGTGACATGTGCCAGCAGCAAGTGAGAGGCGGAGGGAGGGAACAAGCAAGGGAGGCCCCACTTTTCTGAACGCACTCCTCCCTGGCTGTGCTCCTGTGGGGCTGCCTTCTCTTAGATACCCGATCCCCCAGTAGACCTGAGTCCAGGGTCTATCCACCCAGGATTCAGAAAAGGGGCTCCCTTCTACTCCTGAACACAGGTAGTTCACTGAGAGTTTGTGCAAAGAGACCATAACCGAATCTCTAGTGAAAGCTGAACAGTCCAACAGCTCAGGTCTAGCAACAAACTTACCAAACCTGATACCTGAATGACCTCTGACCACCCAGGCAGCCTGCGCTGCTCCGTCGTCAGAAAGCGGGCAAGGTCTTCTTCAAGCACAATCAACCACAGGGAAAATTTTAAAGTGTGTCTTCAAATATTTCATCTCCAGTTCTTTTTCATACCCAACGCCTGTCCCTAGATAAAGTTAAGTAACAACTTCCCTCTTGCAAATATAGCAACACGGGCAAGAGAGGACCGGGGTAGGTTGTAATGAGGAGGGTAAGACCCTTTTCAGGATTGCTACCCCTTGGACAATGGGCAAGAGTTATTGACAGACTAACTAAAAAGTCAGAACACGTATTTCCCTTTCTAAAAGAAAATGACAAAATAGATTTCTTAAAGTCACAGAGATATTAGGAGATAGAATTAGAACTTCTGACATTCAAGATCATAGGTTTTGCAGTCAGGACCATTAGCTTCAACTCAGATATGCCCATAATTTATACCAACTTACTGAACAATAAGAATTGTCTGAGATCTGTGATAAATGTGCCTTAAAATTCTCATAAAAGTGTCACAATAATTTTGAAAGACCTACTTTATTATCTCCACTTTACAGAAGAGAAAACAGAGACCCATGGCTCACTACTGGTAAGAGACATAGCCTAGATTTGAACTCGTATCTTTCTGATTCTTATCACTTCACTTTAACCACTATGATGCATCGGACATATATTGTATTAGGCATTTCAGGCCATGATAAGAAGTGGGTAACAGAATCCATGCTCTCAAAGAGCATAAAATCCATTTAAGAGATCTCAGCATCTTGAGGAAGGGATGAGTTTGAACCCTGAGTAGGTGGTTTCTGTAGAGGAAGAACGAGTGGAAAGAGCCAGAGATAATGCTAAACAACAGTATTCTTCAGCCAAGAAAAGAAGGAAATCCTGCCATTTGCAACAACAGGAATGGACTTTGTTGGCATTATACCAAGTGAGATAAGTCAGACAGAGAAAGACAAATGCGGTGTGATAACACCTTTAGGTAAAATCTGAAAGAGCCAAACTCATAGAAATGGAGTAGAGAATGGTGGTTACCAGGGGCTGGGGGTGAGGAATCTGGAAGATGTTGGCCACAGGGTACGAACGTTCGGTTAGAAGATGAATAAGGTCTGTGGAGGTAATGTGCAGTATTGCAATTGTAGTCAACAATACTGTATTATGTACTTCAAAGCTGTTAAGAAACTAGGTCTTGTGTTCCCACCACAAATGAAATAATAATTATGTGCTGTGATGGGAGTGTTAACTGCTGCCATGCTGGTAATTGTACTGCAATACATAAATGTATTGAATCAACGCACTGTACACCTTAAACTTAAGCAGTGTTGTTTGTTAATTATATCTCAGTTTTAAAAATACCCATCATGAGAGCATGGGAGGGGAGCCAGCTTGTTTCAAACTGTGCCTTTTGCAGCGAGCAGCTAATCTGGGAGATGAGAAAACCTGGGCCTTTAGAATAATTAGAAT
The DNA here is from genome assembly GCA_004026765.1 of Micronycteris hirsuta. Taxonomy (NCBI): domain Eukaryota; kingdom Metazoa; phylum Chordata; class Mammalia; order Chiroptera; family Phyllostomidae; genus Micronycteris; species Micronycteris hirsuta. The sequence continues at coordinate 12,019 of PVJI01026183.1, forward strand.
ACTTAATCCAATGAGAATAAAAAAATGTGGCCCTTCCAAAAAAACTTACATGAAATATTTATTTTTTTGTTTATTATACATGAAACTTGCCTGAAGGCATCAGAAAGATACTAAGATAGTATCATAGTATCAAGCACTCAGTGCCATAGAAAGAAAGGAGAGCCAGAGAGAGGAGATTGATATTTGATACAATTTTACTTTTTAAGGCATTTGATGATTTAAATGTGGTGACCGAAGGGTTGAGTGGCTGAGCAGAATCACCCCCCCCCCCCCCCCCCCCCCCCCCCCGTATCACAGGGGTGAAGGGACAAAAATTGGGATTTCTTTCTTTCTCCACGAAGGTGGAGAATTCTAGAAAGTACGCCAGGCCTTCAGTTGGGACCCCTGAACGTTTACAGGCCAGGTGGGACGAGAGGCAAGCAAAAGAGAGACCGACTCTCCTAGACACCGAAGCCAACTGTGAAAAGGTGCAGTAAATTACTGGGCTAAGAAGCTCTTGCTCTACCGTGTGATGCCAGCGTCAGCCTGTCGATAACGGGCGTTGTGGATGGAACGCCCCCCTGGTTCTTATTATGGATCGCTCGACACCCTTCAGCAATAACCGTCAGGGAACTTTGGTAAAACAAAAATTTATTGCTTTCAGGGCCTGGAAATTACACGGCACACCTGGGGCCACAGAGTGAGGTCATGGCTAGAAAATTTAGCAGGCCAAGTAGAACTTAGAAAAAACAGACTTCACGCTATGTGTGTGCGTGTGTGTGGCGGAGCAATGGTGCAGGGGAAGGGGAGAGAGACAGCGTCCCTCTTTATCCTCCCCAAAGTCAGATTTTTCATTTTTTGTCCCACTTCAAGCACCTCTCCTTTCCCACCCCTTCATTAAAATTCAGAGCGGGCTGCACAGCTGTCTCATATGTTCCTCAGGTGGGATAATTAGTCTTACCTCCCAGGGGAATGATTACTGAAAATAGCTAATATCGCAATGAGCCTTTCTTCCTTGGTGGGTGGACAGCGCCATCTAGTGTTGCAAAGGAGAACCGCCCAGCAACGATCCTTTCCTTTAATTCCTCAAGGTGTCTCTATTGCTCAATCAATTCCCAGGTGTGCCAACAATACTTGTATTTATTGGCTATGGTTGTGAAAGCTTCACGGCTCTCCATGATTTTAACTGGGGGGATGGGGACGTTGTTTATAGGGAGGACACAGCAGCCTGAGCTGGAGCTGGAAAGGTAAACAGAGGTGGTGAAATGCATGCTAAGTTGAGACCCAAGTGGAACTGCTCATTATTTACCCCAGCATCTTAAGCGTTTTGCGTTTCTGTGACTTGGTCCACACTCTTCTCTTTTTCCACAGTGCTTTCCCCATCTCCTCTGCCTTGCCAATGCCGACTCCTCTTGGGAGATTCAGCTGCAGCATCGCCTTCTCTATGAAGGCCTTCCTGATCACCACTCCTTGCTGCTCCTTGAAAGAATTGACTGTTCCTCTCTGCCCCTTCACACCCTCTTCCCTTTAATGCCCGACTGTAGTCTCAATGTTTATATATTTGTCTTGCATGTAGACTCCGGGTCCTGGAGTCTGACAGACCGTATTCCCATTCTGTACCCAAGGTTTAGCAGGAGATCTTGCAATTAATATTACCGGGTCCGTGAACAATTGAGCAAAACAAAAGCCTGTGCATATCACTTTGAAAAATTAGATTAAAAGGCCTTAGGGCAGAAAAACGTATGTCATTAGGAAAGAGGGAGGGGATCCCGAAACTGTGCAGCTGCAGAGAGATGAAAGCTAAGCGGGACTGATGTTGAGTTGTAGGAAGGTGACTCATTTCACTGACGGGGAAAGAGTTATTTGTGTAACACTAATATTAATATAATAGTGATCATTATCCTCATCGTTTCAGAAGCACAAGGTGGTCACTGAATAGCTTGTGTTGGGATTAAAGAGCTGTGATTAAGATCCCCAAAACATTAGAGAGGGAGCTAACGTTGCACTTCACGGAAATGTAAATTTCGTGCTTGAAAATGTCTCATTTAATGCACTTATCAGCCTTCCAAGCTAGAAACCCCTTTCGCTGTTTTCCAGCCCCTAACTGATCATCAAGGCCAAGCACTGTTACCCTAGAAATGCCTCCTAAATCCAGCAGCTCCTGTCCATGCACACAGCCAGCACCCTCGGTAGTCTCTCATCATTTCTCATTGAGATGATTGACAGTCCCCTTTTTTATGGCCCAAATCTCCCTCTTTCCAATCTATCATCCATTTCCAGATCACTCTGCTAGAATGATTCCTCTAAAACACAAGTGTTATCACGACGCTCCCCAGAAGAATATTCTCCGTTGTCTGAGAGATAAAGCCCAGATTCCTTGGTGTGACAAAAAAGGACTCCCACAGTCTTCCCTGTGCCCACACCGCAGCCTCAGCAGCCACCGCTCTCTGCAGTGCTGGGTGTCATCCTGAGTTCAAGGGCTCCCAGAACCAGTCAGGCCCTTGGCAACCTCCAACACTGACTTCTCCACGCCTTTGAACATGCTGTCTCCTCCGCTGGGAATATCCTCGAGGCCCTTTTTAAAGAAGACTATGGTAAATTACAGCGTCCCAGCCATACTCACTCTGAGAAGAGATGTTCCCAACTTCACATAGCGGATGCGGCCTCTTCACAACTGTGTCCCCAGCTGTGCATTGTTTCTGCTCTTACTCACCTATTTCTTTCTTTTTTAAATTAAATTTATGGAGGTGACGTTGGTTAATAATAATACATAGGTTTCAGGTGTATAGTTCTACAATGCATCATTTGTGTGCTGTATTAGGTGTTCACCACCCCAAGTCAAGTCTCCTTCCATGGCCGGTAACCCCCTCTTTACCCTGGCCCAGCTCCCCCGCCCCTCTTTTCCCTTGGTCATCACCATACAGTTGTCCGTGTCTACGAGGGTTTTTTTAATCCCTTTACCTTTTTTACCCCCCACCCTCTCCTCCCCTCTGACAGCTGTGTGTTCTCCATATCTATGAGTCTGTTTCTATTTTGTTACTTTATTTTATTCATTAAATTCCATGTATAAGTGAAATTATATACTACTTGTCTTTCTATGGCTCGCTTATTTCATTTATCACAATACTCTCCAGGTCCATCCAGGCTGTCGTAAAAGGTAAGATTTTCTTCTTCTTCATTTTTTTTTTTTACAGCTGAGTAGTATTCCATTTCTTAAATGTACCACAGCTTTTTTTTAATCCACTCATCTATTGAGGGACATTTGGGTGGCTTCCAAATCTTGGTGACTGTAAATAATGTTGCAATGAACATAGGTGTGAATATAGTCTCTGAAATTAGTGTTTCGGTTTTTTTGGGGATATATTCCCAGAAGTGGAATTGCTAGTTTATCAGGCACTTCCTTTTTTAACTTGTAGAACTAACTTCATCCTGCTTTCCACAGCGGCTGCACCAGTCTGCATTCACACCAACAGTGCACATGGGTTCCCCTTTCTCCACATCCTCGCCCACACTAGTTGTCTGTCGATTCACTGATGATGGCCATTCTGGCAGGTGTGAGGTGATATCTCAGTGTGGATTTAATTTGCATTTCTCTGATGATTAGTGATGTCAAGCATCTTTTCTTATGTCTATTGGCCATTTGTTTGGCCTCTTTGGAGAAGTTCTCTTCAGGTCCTTTTTGACGTTGAACTGTGTAAGTTCCTTGTAACTTTTGGACATTAAACCCTTATCAGATGTGTCATTGGTGAAGATGGTCTCCCAGTTAGTGGGTAGTCTTTTTATTTTGGTGACGTTTCCTTTGTTTCCTGAGCAAAACCTTTTTAATTTGATGTAGTCCCATTTGTTTATTTTTCTGTTGTTTCCCTAGCCTAAGGGAATATAGCTGCAAAAATACCACTCTGAGAAATGTCTGAGATTTTACTATGTTTTCTTCTAGGATTTTTATGTTTTTCAGGCTTTAATCCATTTTGAGTTTATTCTTATGTATGGTGTATCGTTTCATTTTTTTTTTTTTGCATATATCTGTCTAGTTTTCCCAACACCATTTATTTATTTTTTTTTAAGATTTTATTTATTTATTTTAGAGAGAGGGGAAGGGAGGGAGACAGAGAGGGAGAGAAACAGCAATGTATGGTTGCCTCTCACATGGCCCCCACTGGGGAGCCGGCCCGCAACCCAGGCATGTGCCCTGAAGGGGAATCGAACCGGGACCCTCTGGTTCCCAGCCCGCGCTCAATCCACTGAGCTACACCAGCCAGGGCCCAACACCATTTATTGAATAGACTAGCTTTACCCCATTGTATATTCTTGCTTCCTTTGTCAAATATTAATTGACCATAAAGGTGTGGGTTTATTTCTGGGCTCCCTGTTCTGTTCCATTGATCTACATGTCTGCCTTCTCCTCCTGCTCATCCTCCAGTAAGCTCTGAGTATTCCAAAGCCCTCGAAAGCTGTGACACTTCAGAGGGATCATCTCAGGCCACAGGTAGTGTTCCGAGACCTCTCCATCTCTTGCCTGGACCGTTGTGGGAGCCTCCCCATAGATGCCCCCGCCTGCAGGTCCTTTCTTCCCCGCGTATCCCATGCAAGGTTCATATTCCTGAACCAGAACATGCCCAAAAGCTCTCCTTTGAGCAGAACTTCTTGATTAACTTCTTGAATATTTCTTCATTTGTCTGAAATTCCAGGCACTGTCACTTACGTACACACCAAGGACAATAAATGTCACTGCATATTCCCTGTCCTTTTTCTCTGTGTGTGTCTCCATGAATGCTACTCTGTCTGCCTGGAATGCCCTTCTCTCAGACCCCCGTATGCACAAACCCAACCCATCTTCCCAGACCCAGCTCCCAGGTCAGTTTTAAGTCTTCCCTGATCCCAGTGTTTGCGCGTGATTTCTCCCCTCTTCCAAATGCCACGGCGCACTCGCTTCCCCACTCAGGGCACTTGTATCTCATTACCTTGCTGTCCACACATGCCCTGCGCTCCTTGGGAATGGGGTTCATAATAAACAATAGCTATCAGGTATTGGGTGCGCACTGTGTGTCAGGCACTGTATGCATTCAATTATATTCATTTGCCCACGTGATCTTTTTACCAACCCAAGGCGGTAGGTTCTATTAGCAACATGCAACAAACGAGGACAGTGAGATTTAGAAAGATTTGGAAACTTGGCCAAGGTTACACAATGGGGCAGAGAGAGCTGAGATAGCTACTGTCTGCCAAACTTCATGTTTCCACCGACATGATGTAAGGGTTGTCTGGGAGCAGTTATCCAGCCTGGGACTATTTCCCAGCATGCCTTCCTCCCAAGCGGGACCAACAGAATCAAAGCGGAAGTGATGGAGGCTACTTTTGGGCAAAGGCATTGAAGAGGTAGGTGTGCCTTCCTCCCTCGCTGCCTCTCTGTGCTGCCTGGAGGACTCTAAGAAGGACCCCAAAAATGGAAGGCTCCCAAATCTCTCACCATGCCTGCCAAACAGAAATATCCACATGGAACTATCACATACATGAAAAAAAAAGTCTTGAGCCACTGAAATTTGAGAGATTATACAGCAGCTGGCATTATCGTAGCTAATTCAAACAGCTAATGGGAGGCAGAACTCAAATTCAAACCCAGGAAAGGACTTTTAGAGGCTATGGTGTTGAATGAAGGACTAATGTGAAGATATGAACCCACGTTTATAAGATCCAAACCCTGCTCTTTTAATCATTAAAAGCCAGTGCTGCCCCATACCGCTGGCAAAGAGCCACCTTTATACGGATTCCCTGATGTACTGGTAGCGGATGGAGACATAAACCTCACCCCAGATTTTATGAATTAAAATCTCGGGTATTTGTGAAATACTAGAAACGCGCGTCAGTAACCATTCCCCCAGGAGAAGCGGGTGTGTGCTAAATGCCGAGAAACTCTTCTGGAAGCTGTGCTGTCACCTTTCAAGTAGAACAGGACTTTCCACAGAGCGGGATCCCAAACATCGCACACATCCATGAAAGGGGACCCGGACCTCCCATGTCTTCTGGATTCCAAGTCCAGTGCTGTTTCCCTAAACCCCACTGGACAGCACCCTTTAGCGTTCCTTCTTAGGTTAGGAAGCATGAAATCGCTGTCGGGAACGGCCCTCTGCTGGAATCTTGATTCCTCTTTCAAGCTGCCAGGACTCCGATGCCGGGCCTGCGGGACCTACTGCCCAGCCCGCCCATGGAGCGGGTACTTAGTCTGAAGCTTAGAGCAGCAGTCAAGGTCAACCTCCCCCACTGCCAGCAGGTTCCCAATCCTCTTTCATAAAGGACCTGGACTCCTCCCCCTCAAATTGCCTTAGTCCTGAGGAGAGGAAAAAAACTTGGAGATGACTTTCTAATAAAAGCGCACTGCAACCTTCTTTTTTGTTGGAGCACGCTGCAAGGGCTGACGGCAACTGGGACCATCCGGCTGACGGGGAATTTGATTCAATCCTGAACTCCACTGTGGTGGACTCTGGGGAGAACCGCTAACCTCTTGTAAAGGAAGGAGACAAAGAAAGGCCATCTGTGGATTGGTGAGGTCACACATGGCTCAGGCAGCATGGAATGTATGGAGTTTGTTGCCAGCTCAAACCATTTTCTCAAAACGACCCTTTCTCTCGGGAGAGCTATTATGGTAACATTGTTAGAAGCTCGGAGGTTAGGTTACCAAACAATATTTGTCCGCTCTTTTGTCAACTTATTTTTTGTTTTGTTTTAACAGTGGTTCAAAAGATGGAAAAATCAAGAAAGAAAGAAACACAACAAATAAAAAAGGGTAAGGAAGAAAGGCAGGGCAATGGAGAGGCAGCACAGAGAAAAGGAGAAGAGTAGATACAGGGATGGATGAAAGGACTCGATACAGTGAAAGGGAAAGAAAATCTAAGGCCTGGCTCCCTCTTTCTTCATTTAAAGAGAGCATGGGCCTTCCTGATGACGCCCCTCCCCCACCCCGGCCCTGCCAAATTGTCAGTGACCCTGTTTTTTCTTTCTTCTGAGCCTGAAACCCTTACTGAGGGATAATCTTAAAAAGTTTTAAATTGCAGAGACTTCCTAAGATGGCGGCATAGGTGAATGCACCGTACCGCCTCGCACAACCAAACAAGGGAAAAAAAAGAAATATACACATCCAAACACAGCCAGATCTGACAGAAAATCATATTGAGAGGAAGTCCGACAACCAAGGAATTAAAGAAGATACATTCATCAAGTTTGGTGA
>PVJI01026184.1:0-19324 GCA_004026765.1 Micronycteris hirsuta
CCTTGCCTTAGACCAGGAGGAGCCTTCTCTCCAGAAGACCACCTCGGCACGGACCGGCTCTGGCAACCTCTCCAAGCTGCCTGCCTTCATCTCCCTGCAGTCCTCGCCAAGCCCGGCAGGCCGGCCCAGGGCCCCAGCCTCCAGAAGCGCCCCCACCAGGGACTCAGGTGGGCAGCGGGCCCCCAGAGCCCAGCATGGCCAGGGTGTCTTTCGGTGCCCCCTGAGAGGCCTGCCCCCCAAGTCAGAGTCTCCAGGCGGGCCAGATGCTCCTGGAGAGGCCGGCCTGGGCACCTGCCGCTGCGGGGCAGGCGGGTGCCGAGGTGCGAGCGCAGCAGCGTCCAGGCGCCGGCCACCGCAGCCAGGGGCTGATTTAATTAGAAAGCACCCATTTCTGTTAATTTGTTCTGGAAGATCAGCGCACACGCCTGGAGAGAACAGATGCTTCCTCCCCCGACGAGCGTTTGGGGCTTGGTAAATGGCTCCACTCAGCCTTGTTTGGGAGAGAAAGGAGGATTTTATGGCTGCAAACGACCCTCTCTGTAAACATTTTACAGCTCTCCACGCGTTTGAGTGACGATAAACCCCACGCAGCTCGGCGGGCTGCAGATTCGTGACCATACGGCTGTCATTTCATTGTCGTATTTCACGGTCGTAACGTTAATGGAAGACGCTTGCCGCAGCCGCCCCTAACGGCCTCGCAGAGCGCGCTCAGACGCCGGCCAGGGGCGGGGGCCCGGCCCACGCCACAGGCTCACAGCCCCTGCTCCCGGGGTGCAGAGCTGGGCCTGGCCCTCCACCGGCCCCCCAGACTAGGGCACCGGCTCTCCATCTGGGTGCGCTCGCCGGGGTGGGCAGAGGCAGGCGGGGGTCCCGGGGCGGCCACTTCTTTTGTTGTGTGAGATCGGACCCGGTGCCAACCCCGGAGTCAGAGGAGGCAGGCAGGGTTCCGGAGGCCCAGGGAGGCTGCTCAGGGCCTGGAGCTGGAGGGGCAGGCGGAGGCGGGCCTGGGGGGCCCCAGGGCAGGAGGCGGGGCTGCACCTATTCAAGCTGCCACCCAGTAGGGGTCAAGGCCACAGGCCTGGGATCCCCACCATCCGGGCTGCGCTTCTGGACTTTGCTGAGCAGGAGGCTGGGGCCCTCGGCCCTGAGGGGGGCCCAGGAGGAGAGGTGGGCTTGCAGGGACACGTGGACGCGCCCGTCTGCGGGCAGCTGCACAGAGGCGTCTGGGCCGCAGAAACCCTGCCTGGGAGACGGCTTTGCGGGAGCCGGGGGAGTGTAGGGTGCACAGGGTGGGGGCCCCGGGATGTGGCTGTCTGCCCTCTGGCCCCTGGCTGCTGACAGCCACCTGCTCACACCCACCCTGGCTGCTCCCTCCAAGGCACCGTGTGGCCACCATGTGCACGCTGGGCCGCCGTGTCCTGGGCGTGCGTGCGCCGGTCTGTGTGCAGCCCATGCTCCCGGCACTGTGGCCCTGCCCGGCCCACCCACTGCCCGGGGCCAGCCCGGCCCAAAGGCCTGCGCCCTGCTGGACAGCCGGGCCCCAGGGCGGCCGTTCAAAGCCACTGTCCCCAATTTCTAGCAGACCCTGCTGTGCAGGCCTGGGCCGGTGGATTCTCCATCAGGAGGCTTTGGGGGTGGGGGCACCCCTCTGCGAGGGGCTTCTGGTCCCTGACCTCTGCCCTTCTCGGAACAGGGAAGCCTCTGCACATCAAACCCCGCCTGTGAGGGCCCTGGGTGCCAGCCTGCGCCTACCTCAGCCCTGCGTCCCCAGACAGGAAGGAGGCTGCACCTGCCACTGCCGCTGCCCCAGAGGAGGGGCTACAAGCCACCAAGCTGTCCCTGGGGGCTGCGGAGCCGTCCTTCTGCCCACCTGGCTCTCAGTCCTCCCTCAGCCGTGGGAGCCCAGGACCTCACTCTTTCCTGTGAGCTGGTCCCCTCAAGCCCCTCTGTACCCCTCACTTCCCCACCCGTGAGTCCTCAGCCTCCCACCCGGGACTGCTCCCAACTCCCTGCCCTGAGGGGTGCCGGGCAGGGACCCTCCCCCCATCCTGCCCACCCACACTGTGGGTGGGGCAGTGGCCGTTAGTGCACCCCCAGCAACACCCCCCCACCCCCACTCCTGCCTGGAGAAGAGGCCGCCAGCCAGGCCCCGCCAGGCGTCTCGTGCTCAGCAATAAAGGTTCTGTCCTGTGTCTCGTGCTGTCCTGACTGTCACCGTGCCGCCAGCTCCGAGGGACGCACGCTGCCCGCAGGGACCGGAGGCCTGAGGCTGAGAGGCACTCTGGAGAAGGAGGGGGGCTGGCTGCGGACCCCTGGGGGCCACAGAGCCCGCTCCTGCAGTGGCCTCTGCCCCGTCCTCCCACCTGCCCGCGTGGCTCTGGCCCTAAACAGCACCCCCTCTCCAGTGCCTCTGGGCAGGAGTGGCGGCTCGCCCTGCCTCCCTGAGCGGCTCCGTGGGTCGTAGCAGCCTGGCCCCCGTGGCCATGCCAGCTGGTGTCGGGGGCCCAGAGGGAGCCCTGGGGACGTGGATACAACAGGCTGGGGCCAGGGTCCCCCAGGCTTGAGGTCCCCTCCAGACGCCCCTGGGCATCTCAAGAGAGCAGCTTGGGATAGGCAGGGGACAGGGCAGCGTGCTGGAGGAGGCAGCTGGTCTAGGCTCGTGCCCCCGTGCCTCCCGTGCCGAGGCATTGCATTTCCAGAGGGGCCCGGGGAGGCCTGGCTGAGGGTTGTGGCCTCAGCTTGGGGGCCTGGGACAGGTCTGGTGTGACAAAGGGCACAGGGCCTTCCAGGGTATCTTCTCCTTCCAGAGAAGGGGGTGTGGCTCCCCTGGTGATGGGGGCCAGCAGCCTCCCTGTGCATCCTCGTGCCCTGCACTGCTGCCGGACTGAGCACCGTGGGCCGGGGCCTTCGCTCCCTGGCCTGCAGCTCCGCCCTCTGCCTGGAGCTGGGGGCCCGCCTCTGTGAGGCCGCCTGAGGACCCAAGGGCTCTGGAATCCTGCTCTCCACCAGGCCCTGTCTGGGAGATGGGGTGTCTCTGCACCAGCCCCAAAGGTGACAGGCTGGTGGCGCATCTGTGACAGCAGACGCTCAGTGGAGCAGAGCGGTTGTTTGCGGTGGTTATCGCCGGAACAGCACCACATGGATGCCCCAGGGCCTGACGAGCGGCCGAGGACCCGCTGCAGCCTGTCTGGCAGGGTGGTGGGTTCTGGAGTTGGACCTGTCTGGGGAGCGAGGGCCCCGCCCGGTCAGGAACCAGTATGGCCCCCTGTGAGCAGCCCACTCACCCCGGCACGTGTGTAGGGCCACTTGCCCTGCCACCTCTCCTGGTCCTCAGGGCACGGGGCGCCTTGGCCCAGGGGGCACCGTGGGTCCTGGGCTGAGGGCTGTGAAGGGGCTGCAGAGCCTTCGGGGCCCCTTGACGCTGTGCGTCTCCGTGGGCGACAGGATGACGGGCACGGTTGTTGGCTTGGCCAGTCGGAGCTGTGGCCACAGACCCCCCTCCTCCATGCACGCCCTCTGCAGTGAGTACAGGTGCCCACTCCCCAGGCCACCAGGGGGATGCCAGCACACACCAGGTGGGCCGGTGTGTCCACAGTGGGCAGCTGGACCGTGCCTGCCGGACGCCCGCCCCCTGACCCAGCACAGCCTCTGCTCTCCAGGGGCGGCTCTCCCGGCCCCACACTCACGAGGGAGCTGTCCCCTCTCCAGCAAGGCCAAGGCTTTTGGGGTGCACATGGAGAGGCCTGGCAGCAAAGGGAGTGGGGCAGGAGTCCACTGCCCACTCTGCAGCCTGGAGGCAGCCCAACAGCTGGAGGCCAGCATGGAAGGATCCAGAAGGGCTGGGCAATCTGGAAGTAGGAGATGCCAGGCCAGTGGCTGCCCTGTGCCCCTGGCCCAGTCCCGCACCCCCACCCTGTCACCCATTTGGAGACCTGTTCAGATGGCCTGGTCGACACCCCTGCTCCGAGGGTGCCCACTGGTCACTGGGCTCCTCTTGCCAGGGAAGACCCTTGAGGGTGAAGGTGCAGGTCATGCCCCACTCCCCAGACTAAAGAGGGGGCAGGCCCTTGCCTGGACACGCTCCCTGCCTGGGGAGGGCTGCCTGCTGCTCTTGGACTGCCCCGGGGCAGGTCGTAGGCTCCAGGACAGAGCCTCGTGTGAGGGCGGCCACCAGGAGCAACGGGGGCGGGGGCTGCCGCCTGGGGGGCAGGGAAGACCCGCAGTCCAGGGGAGACCCGGGGCCTCCAGAGCAGCAGAGTGGACCCCGTGGGGCTGAGCGCCTGCTGCCGCAGAGCATCCCTTGCCGACCCTCCAGGCTGGGGGTGAGGCTCCTCCTTGAGGGGGGCCTGGGGTTGGGGCTCACGTCTGAGCTCACACCTGTGAGCTGCACACTCTTCGGGCATCTGCCTAGGGCCTTCGGTCTCGGAGAGGCGAGGGGCCTGAGGTGGGGGTACAAACAGGATGGTGCTGGTCTGCAGGGGCCGTGAACAGAGGAGGGCGTTCCAGGGGCAGTGGAGCCTCTCCCCAAGGAGACACGTGCCCCCTGTCCCCGACTCCCATGGCTGCTGAGTGCATACACCCAGAATGTGGCTGTCACACGGTGGGCTCTTGGGTGGGGTGGGCCACTGAGCCCAGGAAGAAGTGGCCTGGGGAAGGAAGTGGGGCCGAGGGGAGGCCAGCTGGGCCCTGCTGGCTAACGGTGGTTTGCAGCTTCCCCTCATCTTTTCCATGCAGGTGGCCAGCCAGGTGACCACTTGCCCCAGCTCAGGAGCTGCCTCCCAGGGACAAAACTGACCCATCTAGACCCCCGGCACTGGCTCTTAGGCAGCACAACTTTTCTGAGGGAGCATTATCACAAGGATTGGGAAGCTGGCAGGCCTTGCAGCCAGGACAGCCGTGGAGCCACTGAGAGGGAGCTCACGGAGCTGTCCCCTCCCGGCCTCGGTGGTCGAGGGGATCCCGCAGAGGGGCCCTGCCTCCACCAGGTGGCCTGGAGCTCCAGTCCCTCCCCACATCAGGCCAGGCCACGCCCTCTCTGGCTGACCTTTCACCTCCCATGCTGCAGGAGGGGACAGGACCATGCGTGTTCCCCAACCCCTGCTACTGCTTCTGCACTGGCGGGTCCCCTTCCCATGAAGCCGGCGAGACCTGGGACCTGCTTCCAACCATAGACCCTGACACCATCACATCGCCTACAGGTACCCGACTCGACAGTACCCGACCCCACAGTGGGGCCGCCGCAGGGAGGGGCAGCCAAGGGCGCCCCTCCCCTGGCCAGCCAGGAGGGGGGCCTGGGAGCCTCAGACTCAAGGAACCTCAGGGAGCCTGGGGGGTCCTTCCCCAGAGGAAGCTCCAGAAGAGACCCTGGTGCCCTGGGGAGACCCCACTAGTCCTGCGGGACCCCCGACCACAGAAGCTGGGAGATAGTAACTGTTAAGTGTGGTAACTAAGCAGCAGCAGGAAACAGATGCACTGTAAACCACTTACTGTTTTTGTTTACTTTCTACCGTTGGACCCCCAGCCCCCACAGACTGTTTCCCAAGACGCTGCAACAGGGGTGGTGCTTGTTCCCTCTGTTGTCCAGCGTTCCGCAGAGCACTGCCATGCCTGCGCCAACAGTGCCCCTCGGGACTCAGAAATGCCAGGCACGCCGCCTGGCTCCCCCGCATGCTGGCCCCTGGCGGGGGTGGGGGGGACAGCGCTGTGCTGCGGGGAAGCCCGGCCAGCCCCTGGTCTGGCCAGTCGCCGCCACCGTCTGCCAGGCGTGGGCCCACGCGCAGTGCCCTCAGCTCTGGCCACCAGCTGTCCTCCAAGCCCTCCCTGCTGTCAGTGTCAGAGACCAGCCACGCGCTGCGCCCAGGAGCAGCCGTTCCCCACAGAACCCGGAACACCATCAAGCCTTGAGGGTTTGTTTTCGAGCAGAGAAAACCTCCCTGATTGAAGGTGCCCCTGGGGCAGGTGGACTGGCACGTAGTAGGTGCTCAGTAAAGATTTGGGGAGTGCGTTCAATTACAGGCCACATGAGAAACCCCTGTGGAAGTGCGTGGGCTCCAGGGCCGATGGCTTGACAGGTGTGAGAGGCCCAGGAGGGTGCTGCTGCTCTGGACCAAAAGGAAATGGACCTTTTCTGGGGCAGGGTGGGCTGCCGAGGGAGCAGATGGGAGGGTGCAGCCCTGGCGCACGGCACTCCTGTCTGCCTGCTTCTGCTGGCCGCTCCTGGCAGACAGGAAGGGGAACCTGGGCCCTCACAGCCGCTGCTCCCAGGACCCAGCTGAGCGCCCCCTGGCAGTCCTGTCCCTCCCACCAAGCCACTAAGGCCAGCACTTTCCCTGAGCTGGGAAAGCCCGAGACACCTACTACTGGGACCTGCTGGGCAGGACGGTGGGCCTCGGGAGCCTGGGTGCAGGGGCTCACCGTGGCTCTTCCACCCTGGCTGGCCGGGACCAGGAGGCAAGACTGAGACCGCGGAGGCCAGGGCATGGGCCCAGAGGCCGGCAGGAGCCCAAGAGGGCCTCGGACCTCCCCAGGGCCACCTGCTCCCAGGCTCGGGGTGGTGGCCAGGGGCACTTCTAGAAAGCCATTCTGACCAAGGCCAAGTCCAGGCCTGGGGGAGCTTGCCTGGTGCCCAAGCCAGCTGGGGCCATGAGTACCCTGCTCAGACCCAGGCAGCTCCCTTTCCAGGCCACTCTGGGTCAGGGCACCTTGAGCTCCAAATGTCCCTGTGCCTCTCCCCCACTCTTACTGCAGCTGCCTTGCTTGGTTGTGCCGCCCCCTATGGAGAAGTGAGAGAAGGGACAAGGCGAATGGGTGTGTGTGTGTGTGTGTGTGTGTGCGCGCGCGCGAACGGAGGGCTGGCTGGCCCTGGGCCGCCGGCTGAGAGCCAGCATCTGTGAGCTTCATCCTTTGGGGCAGATTGTGGGGACAACTGCCTTGGGGGTGGCCGGGCATGGGCCTCAAGGAGGCTCTGGGTGGGCCTGGATGGGTGGGTCAGGCCGTCCCAGCCTTAACTGCCTGCTGGCACCTCTCAGGACTGGGGATGCCACACAGCCGGGTACGGCTGTGCCTCCTGACCCCTTCGTCTGAGGCCAGGAGTGTGAGGAGGCCACGCTGGCCCCTGGAGTTGGGCTCCTCCACCCCAGCGTCCTCCTGGGCTGGGGACCAAACCTTTGCCTGGTCCAACAGCCCGGCTCCAGCCGCAGTGCCAAAGGCAGAGGCCAGGGGCAGGGGCCGCCCAGGGCACGTGCCCTCCCCACAGACAGGCCAGGCCTCGCTCCTGAAGCAGGAGCCCCTCCGCCCACTGGACTGTGTGGGCTTGAAAGGGAGCCTCGAACCCACGGTGCTCTGGGCACCCCGGGTGGCCTGCAGGCCAAGCGCCTGGCCGGGGCCTCAGTTCTGCCGACTGCTGGGCCATCCCTGCTGGGTGGGCATGCCCTGCCCAGACCTGCCTGACAAAGAAGTCTTTGCCCCATGCAGGATGTGGGGGCGGGGGGACGGACAGACTTGCCCACCTGGGACAGCAGGGCCGCCCCCCCCCACCCCCCGACGTCTGGGGCATCAGGCCTTCGCTCCCAATCGTATGACTTTTATTATAAATTACATTCGGACTCGGGACAAGGCACAAGCACTGTTAGCTAAATGCCTCCAGTACGGGGCTAGGCTGCCCCTGGTGACTTCCTGCCCACATCCTTCCAGACTTTTCTTTCTATGCGTACATGCTTACATTGAACATCGAATGTTTACATTGTAAAAGTCATATAACGGGCAGTACTGAGACGAGAGGCGTCACCGTAGGTCAGGCCCCTCCCACCCTCGTTGACCCCGCTCCGGTGCCCACCGCTTCACCGTCCCCTTCGCTGTCACCGAGCCCTGGGCAACCGGACGCGCCTCCGCTCGGGGCGGCCACCGCAGCCCTGGCGTTTTCTCCTCGCGCTGGAGCCTTCCCACCTCCTTCCCCCGTGCCCGCCAGTCCCGGCACCGCGTCCCGTGCTCCCGCCTCCCGCCTCGCGCCAGAGCCGGGCCAGTGAGCAGCTGGGGTCGGGAGTCCGAACTCCCGAGCCGAGAACCCGCGCCCCGCCCCTCTGTGCGCCCCTCGCCCCGTCCCCGGAGCAGCCCCTCCGCGGGCCCCGCCGCGCGCCTCCCGCCCCACCTGCGCCGCGCGCCCTGGATCCCGCCGCGCCGAGGTGCCAGCAACTTTGTTGACTGAATTCCTGAACCGCGCGCTAAAAATAACCCGCGCGTCCCGCGCAGCGCCGGCGGGGCCGCCGTATCACGGTGTCGGGAGGCCGGAAGGTCCCCGCACTGTCACACCAGCGGGCTGGACGTGGCCTCCCCACCAGCCAGGAAGGGCCCGAGAATAGGCTGCGGGGTTACAGACAGCGGGGCGGCGAGGGGACCGAGGGGCGCCTTCTGCTCCCCGAGACTCTCTGGCCGCCCCGTCGCGGACGCGAAGAGCCAGAGACCTCAGGCCGGTCCCCGCGCCCAGCACCCCTCTGCTTTGCGCCCCCGCGCCCCTCGGGTCCTCCGCCGCTGCAGTCCCCGGCGACGGCCACCAGAGGGCCCTGCCCCCTCCTCTAGCCAGCGGCCGGTCACCACCCCCTCCCCCAGCTGTTCCCCGCAGGAGATTGACAGCTGGGCTCCGGGTTGCCATGGGGATAGGCAAATGAAGCTGCGGCTCTGGGGTTCCTATTGGCCAGAGGGTGCGCACCCCTCTCGAGGAGGCGGGCCCAGGCGCCCGGTTCTATAAAAGGGAGCGCCCGGAGCGGCGCTTGGCCGAGGAGGCGGGGCCGGCCGAGCGCGGGCGCGGCGCCCAGAGTCCCAGCAGCCAGAGGTGGCGCATGCACCGCCTCCGGCCCCGCCACCTGCCCGGGCTCTGGCGCCGGGTCAGGGGAGTTCGGCTGGCCTGCGCCCTCTGGGAAGCGGCCCGGGGCAGCGCGAGAGACCGGACCGGCGGCGTGCCCAGCGGACGCCCCTGAGTTGACTGCGCGAAACTTTCCTACGTGCTGGCCTAGGCGCGGCGGCCCAGAGCTGCCTCCCCTCACCCGCCGTCCCGCCGGGACCCGACGCCCCGGGGATCGGAGGGGGGGGAGAGGCCCGCGGCTCCCCCCCCCACGTCCTCCTTTGGGGCGTAACCGGGAGCTGCGGCCGGGCAGGGGTCCTGGGCGATGGCCGCGGAGCTGGCGATGGGCGCCGAGCTGCCCAGTAGCCCGCTGGCCATCGAGTACGTCAACGACTTCGACCTGATGAAGTTCGAGGTGAAGAAGGAACCACCGGAGGCCGAACGTTTCTGTCATCGCCTGCCGCCCGGCTCGCTCTCCTCGACGCCGCTCAGCACGCCCTGCTCCTCCGTGCCCTCCTCGCCCAGCTTCTGCGCGCCCAGCCCGGGCACCGGGGGCGGCGGCGCAGCGGGCGGTGTAGGCGCAGCGCAGGCCGGGAGCGCCCGGGGGCCGGCGAGCGGAGGCCCCGGCGCCGTCGGAGGCGCCTCGGGGAAGCCGGCACTGGAGGATCTGTACTGGATGAGCGGCTACCAGCCCCACCTGAACCCCGAGGCGCTCAACCTGACGCCCGAGGACGCGGTGGAGGCGCTCATTGGCAGCGGCCACCACGCCGGGCATCACGGCGCGCATCACCCGGCGGCCGCCGCGGCCTACGAGGCCTTCCGGGGCCAGGGCTTCGCGGGCAGCAGCGGCGGCGCGGACGACGTGGGCGCCGGCCACCACCATGGCGCGCACCACGCCAGCCACCACCACCACCACGCGGCCCACCACCACCACCACCACCACGGCGGCCCGGGCCCCGGCGTGGGCGGCACGAGCCACCACGTGCGCCTGGAGGAGCGCTTCTCCGACGACCAGCTGGTGTCCATGTCGGTGCGCGAGCTGAACCGTCAGCTCCGCGGCTTCAGCAAGGAGGAGGTCATCCGGCTGAAGCAGAAGCGGCGCACGCTCAAGAACCGCGGCTACGCGCAGTCGTGCCGCTTCAAGCGGGTGCAGCAGCGGCACATTCTGGAGAGCGAGAAGTGCCAGCTCCAGAGCCAGGTGGAGCAGCTGAAGCTGGAGGTGGGGCGCCTGGCCAAGGAGCGGGACCTGTACAAGGAGAAATACGAGAAGCTGGCGGGCCGCGGTGGCCCCGGGGGCGCGGGCGGGGCCGGCTTCCCACGGGAGTCCTCGCCGCCGCAGGCCGGCCCCGGCGGGGCCAAGGGCGCGCCCGACTTCTTCCTGTGAGCTCCGGCCCCGCGGCCGCGCCGCCGCCGGGGAGAGGCTCGGACTCTGCGGCCCAGGACGAGGACGCAAGGCCGACCGGAGCCGACGCCGCCGTCTCCGGCCGGGCCTGCGCCTGGCGCCCCGCTCCACGTCCGCAGGCGCCGGACGGGAGGCCCCTCTCGCCCGCGCCTCTGCCCCGCCGCGACTGCCCCGCGCTCGGAGCGCAGCGACCTCCGCGAAAGTCGCTGCGGGTCGAACTTCCCCGCGGGCGTCCATGTGTACATAACCCACGGTCTCCGTTCCCACGCCGCCCTGCCCGCCCAGGGGCCCAGGCCCGTCCCCGGCAACCGCGCCCTCCTTGTCTTTCGCCTCCATCCTTGCCCTTTTTTACTTCTCCGGTTCGAAACGGTCTTATTTCCGAAGTATTTATATTTATTTTGCTTGGTGATTAGAAAAGAAGGCCCCGGAAGAAGCTCTCCACTTCGCTCCGGGGTCGCCCTTGGACGTCCGCGTGCCCTAGCATGTGTCGCTCGCTCGGAGGGCCCTGGCCCCCGTCTGCCCGCCTGCCCGCACCTGCCCCGAGGCTGTGCTCGGGCCTGCCGCCCTCCTGCACCGACGGGGTGGGGGTCCGGGACCGCGCTGCTTTCTCTGCGCACCACGCCGTGTTCATGACTCCGGGAGACAGCTCTTATTTTAACCTTCAAGAGACGTGAAAGAAAAAAGTATGCACAGTATTTCTAGCAGAAAAAAAAATTTAAAGAGGAGGTTTTGGCCTGAACCTCCTGGCATGGGGTGGGTAAAGAAAGTGTTTTTATTCCCATTTAAATTGTGTTCCGTTTTGTTTGTGGCCTCTTTTCTAACAGCCTGATCGCTTCGGGGAGAGGGTGGGAGGCCCTGCTCTGGCCCCTGCAGGCCCCTGGCTGGGCCCCCAGCCGGGTCCGGGTCCCGCCGAGCCTCCGAGCAGGGCGCACGGCTGCTAGCTCAAAGTTCTGTTGTGGCGTCGGCTTCTCTTTTCATTCGCTACGACACTGGGAGAGGGGAAGAAAACAATAAATCCATTTAGACCCAAAAACAGTCCCTGACGCCTGGCTGGTGGTTCTGTGGCTTTCGTTTCTGCTGCGCTTCTCCCTCTGAGAAGAAAAGGAGGGCCCGGGCCTGCCTCAGCTGCGGGCAGGAGAAACAGCAGAGCGGGAACGGGCACGGGCGCTGCCCTCCACCCTCCCCTCGCAGGCAGCCCTGAGGGAGGGGAACCGCAGCAGGGTGGTCCCTGCTCCCACTGAGGCAGAATGAGGCCATCTTTGGTGGTGACCCCGCGTGCAGGGCCGTGGCATCCTGATGGCAAGCGTTGTCCCCAGCTCTTCCCCAGCCCAGGGTCTCTCACCTGAAGGGCCGAGGCCTGGACTGCGGGGGCAGCGGGGAGGGGCCCCACTGCTGGAAGTCTGACCAGCGCAAAGGGGCCCAGGTGGTTGCAGGGTTCAGGGCCTGTCACTTCCCTCCGCTCGAGGATGGAGTTGGTGGAGCGCTGTGGTTGGCACTTTTGGAGAGAAGGGCGCGGAGGGCTGCCTGCTCTCCAGCGGGACCACGCGTTCTCCCCACCCGGCTCTCAGAGCGCGTCCCAGGGTTTGTTCCATTGTCTCCATCTGAGAGATTGGGTGAACAAGCGAGGCTGCCACTGCATCTCTCTGCTTTAGAGTAAAACTTAGAGAAAGGTTTGAGCAAAATCCCCAAACCCCGGGGCTGAGGCCTCCAGCCCCCAGCAGGCGAGCGGCTGTGAGGGGCTGTGAGGGTCTGCGAGGGTCTGCGGAGAACGTGCTGGCAAGGAGGAGTGTGGGCAGGGCAGGAGTGAGTTAAAGGGACCGAACGGGGAGGCTGAGGCGAAGGGGGCAGCCGCCGGACAGCAGCCCAGGCTCTGGCCCCAGGATGCGGAGGGCCCGGGCGTCCCTCTTTCACCACGGAGGGGCCGAGCCTGGGCCGCTGGCTTGTGTTTCACGGAGACACCGTAGTTCTCACTGTTGCTTGAGGGACCTGTGGGGAGCCTTCCTCCGGGCGGAGGCTAGAGGTGCGGGCAGGGAGCTGGGAGTGGTCTCCGTGGCTCGGCCTGAGCTGGGTTTCATCCTCCTCCTCCTGTAGTTCCTCTTCACCTGCCTGCCTCCCTCCCTCTTCCTCTTTCCTCACTCCTCCCTCCCGGCTACCCCCTCCTTCCCCCAGGACGGTGCTCAGAGAAGGCCAACGGATGGAGAATGTGGGCTTGTTGCCGGAGGCAGCAGGAGCACTTTGTGTTTAGAGATACATCTTTTCCAAAAGCGTTTTTGGGGGGCCCATGGCCTCGTAGGAGAACAGCCAACTGTGGAGACCACCTCTGGCTCCGAGCTCTCCTGTGCCAGCCAGGCAGGGGCTGCAGAGCAAACTCCCCCCAAATGCTCCCCTGCCAGGTGCCTGCTGAGCCTCCACTGCCTCCCACCCACTTCGGGGGCCGGGGGGGGGGGAAGGTGGGGAGCACCTCAGGCCTCCTTGGGAGGGACTGCTGCAGCCAGGCTGGGGCTAGGGACCAGGGGAGGGGCCAGAGGAGGGCGGAACTGGGAGAATTAGAGGCTTAGCACTCCAGAGGCCTGGGGACCAGAGAGCGGGGGTCCCAGGAATGTGGACGGATGGGTGCTGAGGTGCGCCCCTCTGCCCCGCCTCTGCGTGGCTGTGCAGGGTCTCAGAGGGAGCTAGTAGGGCGGCCCAGGACCTGGCGGGGGCGGGGGGTGACCACTGTGTCCTGGCTGCAGGAGGAAACTCCGCTCAGCTCAGCACCAAGGTCCCTGAGCCCCTGCCTGGATGTTGGGGGCGGGTCACCCCAGCAGGGTCTGTGAGCTCACAGGCGGCCCTGTGCCCTCCCTGAGGAGGTCAGTGCCCCAGCTGCCACCCTGCCTCTGGGGATCATTCATTCACTCCCCTGTCACTTTATCCACCTTGTTCGGTCTGACACCCTTCCCTCTGCCAGGCCGAGCAGTAGACCCCAGCGGGGACCAAAATGAGCTCCCGAGAGGCAGACAGTAACCCACCCGAGGAGCCAGGGGCGGGGAGGTTCACATCCGGGGTGGCTGGGACAGTGGAATGGACAGGGCAGCCTGGACGGCCACACGAAGACCTCGAGTTCCAGGAGTCGTCCCTCGGGCAGTGGGTAGCGGTGGTCTCTCCCCTCCCGTGCTGGCTGCAGAGGCCCCTGAGGGTGGTGCACACTTGCAGACCTGTGGCCCTGAGGGGGGTGGGCCTGGGGGAGGACGGGCCTTACGCACACACTGGATGCAGCACGCTGGTCACTCACGCACTGGTCCCAGGCTTCTCCCCTCAGCACCGGCCACGAGCCCGGGATGGAGGTCGTTCCCGCGCCTCAACCTCCCGTAGCTACAGGCAGTGCGCCCAGAATCCCCAGAGTTGGGGCCAGGCCCCCTGCACCAGCTGCCAGCTCCCAGCCCGGGAAGCTGCCTGAGTGGAGACCACCCCACCGCCCAGTGCCAGCAGCTCCCACCCGGCACGGAGCACCAGCTGGGCCTCACCTCCCACATCTGTGGGGTCCTCACCCTGCCCCCCAAACGAGCACACACAGCACAGCTGCTTCCCTGCTCCTCCAGCGAGTAGGGACTCTGGGAAACTCTGAACCTGGGTCCTCAGTGCCACCGGCGAGGGTCCAGACGCCCTTCAGGACTGAGCTCTGTCCCCCTTACTCCCAAGCCCTGCCTCATCTGGAGCCACGGTGGTCCCGCTGAGCTGGGGGACTGGGTGTCCAGTGGGCAGAACACCGGCTGCCCTGCAGACAGGCCCGTGGGGAACAGGCGGAGTGACCTGCCCACCAGACAGGGTCAGAGCCCTGGACGGCACTTTCTCCTGCGCTCCAAGGCAGGGTCGAGCACCCACTAGCCTTGACCAACACGGGACTCTCTGGCCCAAGGCCTGGGATTTAGAACGGAGTGGGCATCAGGAAGAAACTGGCCTTTGCCCGGCCCCCAGTAGAAGCTGACCAGTGGGAGTTTCCATCACTTGAGGGGACATTTCGGGGACAGGGAAGGTCCCTCATCCCTGCCGGCTGCTCTGACGCAGGTCTGCCCTATGGCCTCCCTGTTTCCGCCCCCGCCCCCCCTTCCTGAGGCTCTGCGGGGGGCGCAGGAAGGGGGTCTCGGTGCCGCTGCCCTCCTCGATTCCAACCCCACCAGGGGGAGGCCTGTGAGGAGACAGAGCCAGTGGGCAGGGAGGGGGAAATCTGGGGAAGACGCAGGTGGAGGGACCTGGGGGAGGCGGGGACAGCAGGAAGGGCGAGGGGTGGGCAGCACGGGGCAGGGCTGCGGTGCCTTCCTGTGGGGGTGGACCGTGTCCCCCCCGGTCCATTTAGAGAGGGTGCTGAGGGCCAGAGCGCCCCAGGACGGTGCAGGCCTGTGCCCCAGGACGGTGCAGGCCTGCACCCCAGGGCCACAGCAGGCCAGCCTGAGAGGCGGGCAGCCAGCCTCCCTCAGGTGAGTGCACAGGGGAGGAAAGGGAAGGCAGTCTCTGGACTCGAATCCCGGTGACTCTGCCGCCCGAGGGCCCAGGAACGGGGTGGGTGACAGGTCATTTTAGGAGTTTTGCTAAAAGGAGAGCAGATTGATGTGGGTGGGGTTGGAGGGACAGCTAGAGGACCCGGCAGGAGCGGGTGCGGGAGCTGGGGAATGGGGGAGAGACGTGGGAAAGGGCTCCCTGCACCTGGAGTGGGGGGCGGGGTCTGCATTGCTGTGGGAAAGGCTGAAGGTCAGGTGGGAGGAGTGCGGGGGCCAGTGCTGGGTGAGAGAGGAGGGGTGGGATGCAGGGTGCCGAGGGGCAGACTCGAGGGCAGAGGAAGGAGGGAGGGCGGGTGCCCTGGGCCCACAGGTCCCCAGGTCTCCGGCACAGGCCACCTGCACCGCTCCCCACCGGGGCTGCTGAGCAGCGCCGAGGCCTTCGCTCCTGGCGGCTCCGCGTGGCCTGATTCGCGGTGATGTCGCTCAGCTGCTGAGGGCTCTGGCTGTCACAGGTCACAGCGAATCGCCTGGTACCCCGCGGCCACAGGGCTGGGGGCCAAGCGGGGCAGTGGGCAGACAGAAGTGGGGGACGGGACAGCAGGCCGAGTGGAATCCAACCCGACCGGTGATGAGGTCCTGGAAGGGGCCGGGCCACCAGACCTTGGCCAGTCCCTGCTCCGCTGGGGTGCTGACCTTCCTCACTCTGTCCCTCCTCCTCCTCCCCTTCCCCCTCTCCTGTCCTTCACCCCCTGCTCCAGGCAGCGGGTGGGCTCTCGGGCCTGGTCCCTGGCCCAGGGGGAAGCAGCACTGGAACCCCGCCCTCAAAGCTTTTCTGAACTCAGCCAAGCACCTGCATTTCTGGGGCTCTGCTCCGAAGCCACAGGCGGGGGTGGGAGAATCACCGGAGCCCTCACCTCAGCCCCCGTCGGTTCAAATCCAGCTGCACCCCCACTGCCTTGGGCCACCATACAGCCGAAACCTCCTTGTCCTCAGGAGGATGCCACAGTTTGGGAGGTGGCTGGGGGCATGGAGGGTGGGGGGTCCTGTTGACAGGAGGGGACAGAGGGGACCCAGACCGTGGCAGCCACAGCCTGGAGGTTTCCTCCTTCGTGTCATTAAGGGTGGGGGCTGCGCCTTGCCAGGGTGGGGCACGTGACTTCAGTGACAGTGGGTGGCACTTCCAGATGTGTGTCTGGGCGTGTGAGACTTGCTGGCGGGGCTGCCACATGCTGGTGGAAGCTTAGTGCTGGCACCTGTTACTCCAGGGCAGGTGTGAGTGCCGAGGCTTCAGCGACGTGGGGGTGGGAGCCCAGCCTACCAGGGAAGAGGGCCGGTCGGCACATCCCAGGAGTGAAGGGTGGCAGGGGGCAGAGAGCGATGCGGGTGTGGGGGAAGGGAGAAGGGGAGGCGGGAGGAGCGGGGCAGAGGGGCGGCAGGCGCCCTGGCACAGGGTGCATGGCCTGGCCTGGTTGGGAGCAGGGGGGGGGCGGGGTGGGGGGATGCATGTGGCGAGAAAGGCTGCAGAGACGGTGACAGGGGAGGGCAGGGGGGACTGCGGCAGGTCCCAGGGGCCCAGTGGGGGTGGGAATGGTGTGGGGGGCCTCTGCTACTGAGTAGGGAGGGGAGTAGGGAGGAGGCTGGCCAGCTGGGCTCTCCTTTGGGCACCTGCCCTGTAGTGGGGACCAGCCCAAGCCTGCAGCTTTCCAGCAGGAGCAGGACCTGCTGCTGGGGTTGGCTCAGACACCAGTGGTGGCAGACTGCTCTGGGCTCAGTCCCCTCACCTATAAAAAGGACACTGAGCTCCCCCTGGCCACCCCTCACAACCAAACAAGGTCCTTAAGGGAGACAAATGAGTAAAGGCAAGTCCCATGTCAGTCTGGGAGGGCTTCCTGGAAGAGAAGCTCTAGTATAGGGAGCAGGGCATGGAGAGGGACATGCGTCTCCAGGAACACCAGCGTGGGGCGTGCAGGGGAGGCGCTGCCTCAGAGGAGACATTTCAGCCAGCTGTGTTTGGGGAAGCCCTGGAGGGAGGGGCCGGGGGAGGAGGCCAAGGCAGTACCCACCCCCACTCTGGGTCTTTCCCTGCACCACCCCCACCAGATCCATGCATCGGGGCCCTTCTCAGGGGACAGGCACTTCCTGCTAAGTCTGGGGATCTGAACTCGGCTGCGTGGAGAGACCCCGGGGTGTGGGCAGGGCACGTGGGCTCTGGTGAGATGGCGACCCGGGCAGCACAATGCCCAGCCCTGGGCAACCGGCCCCGGTCCCCGCTGGGCCAGGTCCAGACCCGAGGATCTCACCACCACTGGCCGGCCACCATGGCGGCAGCAGAGGGGACCTGGAGTCAAGACTGGCCACCTGGAGTGAACAGAAGACATGCAATAAATATGAGATGGATGGATGGACAGACAGACAGAAAACTGGGTGGGTGAACAGGAAGACGGAGGGATGGAAAGATGGGTGGGAGGATGGGAAGATGCTGACTGGGTAGAAGGACATGGGGATGGCTGATGGTGGCGGACAAGTGGGTGGGTGAGCGGACGGGTGGTGCATGAACGGGAGGGTGGGGGATGGGTGGGTGGGGGGACAGGTAGATGGACAAATGGATACATGGATGGACGGACAGGTAGATGGAGGGTAGGTGGGTGCTGTAGAAAGTAGGGTTCACACCCCACAACCTTCTCACATCTTTTCCCTTCCCTCTTCCCTTCTGAGCCCTCCTCCTATCTTGCACCCCCATTTTCAAGAGGCCCGAGGGGCCCCCATTGCTGTCCTCCCCCTCCCACGCTCGCAGCTCCTGTTTACTCACCACGCAGGGTCCGCTGAGCTGCACTCCGGGAGGGCAGGGTCTGCCGGGCCTCGCTGCGTCTCCTGGGGCCACAGCGGTGCACGCGGAGAGGGCACTCAGCACGCAGCTACCGAAAGGGGAATTGAGAAAGGAAGGGGGCAGCATGGACCAGCCCTGCCTCCAGCCCTCGTCCCTTCCCTCCGGGGCCTTCCTTCCCATGTGGCCGTCCCTCTGCCCCCACAGCCCCGCCATGGGTCCCATGCGCCCCCAGGTGGGCCTGGCTGCTCCCGCTGTCCCATACCCTCCCTCTCTGTCCCTGCCCTCACCTGCCCCCTTGAGGGATCCTTGAGTTGCTGTCCCCCAGAGGACCATGCCCACTGCTGCCCATTCGCAAGACCCATGCCTGCTTCCGCCTGTCACCACAGCCAGCCAAGCCCAGGCCTGGCACATGGGTGGAGGCACTCAGCAGGGCCAACGACCCCCACATCGGCCCATTCCCTGCTCTGTGCCCACCGGGAGCCCTTTACCCAGAAGCTGCCACCTGGGTCCAGGAGGTCCCCAGCCATCCCACACGAGAGACAGGGGCACGTGGGCACTCGGCTTGGCCACAGCCTCCCTGCCCTTCCCTGAGCCAGGCCCAGGGCCAGCCTGGCCACCCGGTTCATGGGGGGTGGGAGGGGCCACAGGCCCTGATTGCAGGCGACCAACCACCCACAGGCCACTGCTGAGCCTCTGGGTTCCCAGGACGCCTTAGCTCTGGCCTCAGCCACCCGTTCCCTCTACTCGCCATGACAGGCACTTGGCCGCCGTGGGCCCTGTTCCCTCTCCACCTCCCTCCCACAGCCTCACCTCGCTCTATTCCCCCTCCCTCTGAGGGCTTTGGGGCAGCCAGGCAGAGACCTCTCCTACTCCTGGGGGTCTGGGAGGCTGGGGGCCGGGTGGGAGGGCCCGGCAAGGGGCTGCGGCGGCTCTGTGGGTGGCGCGGGGCAGAGCTGTGGCCGCTGGACCTGTGGGGGCTGCAGGCTCCCTGTGGCTGTTGGCAGAGAGAAGGTGTTAGGACAATAAACAGGGGTGCCCCTGCCTCCCCATTCCTTGTCCCCATTAAGGGGACAATGGGAGAATAAGCACTTTTCTTTCTTCATTTCCCCGCTGTCTGCTAATATCATATTGATGATAATTTCTCTTTAATGGGCTATTTGCAGTAATTATGATGCACTGAGTGAGTAATTGTATCTGACTCAGTGCCCACTATGGAGGGGGGTGGGGGGCACTGGGTCTGCCACCCTCTCAGCCCAAGTAGCTCTGCCCTCTGTCTGGGACCGACCCCCAGCTGATGACCCCTGGTGCGGTGGCCCTGCTTGGCTTGCCACCTGGGGAACACAAGCCTCCAGCCCCCTGATCGGAGCCCGCGTGGGGCTGCACCCCAGGACAGAGCACCCTGTACCTCCCTCCAGAACGGCTACCGTCTGGGTCTGGCTTGGACTCTGTGATTCCCCAAAGGGCCTTGTCAGGGGGCCCTGGTCTCACAGGTGGTTCCTGTTGGCCCCCCTCTGGGCTGGACACCAGCGGGGACTTCCGAGCCCTGCTCCACGGCCTGCTGGCCCAGGCACACAGAGGGGACCCTAGACACTGCGGGGCCTGTGTGGGGGCCCTGGGAACTGCTGCCCCAGCCTCCCTTGTTAGGGACCAATGTCAGAGACCCCCACCAGGGCTCCTGCCTCCATAGCCCCGTCCCTGCCCCAGTGGTGCTTCTCTCTTCTGTCCCTATGCTGTCTCTCCAGGACCCTGTCACACTCCAGGCCCAGGCCCAGCTGGGTGGGGGG